>JAIUZE010070873.1:0-80088 GCA_022085475.1 Heliosperma pusillum | reverse complement strand
TTTACAAATGATACGGTTGAGCACTATTTTGTCTTGTGCTTTGTACTCTTATTCCCTTGGCTACCTCCACGTTCGTAAGGCTGGAATGTCGGAACAGGGAGGTATCCTACTGCTTAATTGCATGTGTAGTGGGCATACGACGACGTTGTTGGGAGTTGAACGCATTGCGTTGATCGACCGGCCGTCAAATGTTGTGTACTTGCGAGGTGGTGTTATTTGCATGTAGCGTACCGCTTGTTATGAGGCTTGTGCTCTTTTCCGCCTCTTTCGTGAATTGATCTACCGAATTTGGGGTACTCGGCGTTTCTTTGTAAGACCGAGTCTTGGATGCGAAACGCTTTATCGCATGTCGAATCGGAACACGTTATATTCCGAGAATCTGGCCAGGTTTAGACTAGGACCGTATTATTATCGTCGTGCTACCAGGAGGAAAATAGTCTACAGATACGAAATGTAGCATCGTGTATGAGTTCAGGGAAATGTTATATCCCGTGGATGCCTGTTAATCATACTTGCCATGTACACGATGCTAGTGCGTTTCATTTACCGGGAGAGATGTCGTCTTGTGTCGTCTTTGAATGCGTGATTTCATGATATTGTTCATGGTCATTGCATGATTGGACACCGTCAATGTCTTGGTTCGTGAATGGATGATAATATGTTGGATCTATTGTAATCATCGCATGTCTTGACTTGGTTTGTCTGTCGAGTCTCAATCTTATCAATCTTATACCGCTAACGGTGAGATGCAAGCCCTAGGGAGCGTATTCGATTGCCTAAGAGTGTCTATCCCGAGTCTTTGAATAACATGATGGTTACGGTTTTGATTTCCACATGATCTCATCATTATCTATAGAATTGCCTATCTATTCTTATCGCAACTCACATGTATATATATATATGCATGATTTACTTTTGTATTTCCTTATATGTACGTTTAATGTGATATGGCTGGGAGAACCTGGAGTTACTCCCCACTGACTGTGGCGTTCATGTTTTTCATGAATGAACAGGTTGCTTGCGTGGATGGCTTTTTGCTTTTGACTATTTTGGGTTCGGGTGTGAGCTAGCGGGCGTTGTCCCTGGAAGTTTCACTTCTAGACGATATTAGCTAGTTTTGCTAAACACTTGTTCTTTGCTAACATTTTAAGAGACCCCGTCTCTTTGTGGTATTTCTGTACTTAGTTTGTAATATTTTGACACTCCTCGTTTTATTTAACTTGCATGTTTAAAAGTTTTTAAAACTACCTATTTCCGCAATATAATTCACATGCTTGTTTGTTTTATATTTCCGCATTCGCGAGGGTTGTCACATAACGAGTGGGAGCATCTTTCAAATTAAAGAGCCCAACACTAGATAGAGATCTAGACATGTACATAGATGAATTCATGTTATTAGGAATAACGTTGGATGGAAGGAAAAAGCAATTCACAAGGTTGGAATAAATGAATATATGGTATATTCACTACCCAAGCCTTTATTGCATTTAATAAGATCGTCATGAATTGTCATGGACGAAATAAACTTTAGATTATATGATATGAAGCAATAACATTGTGTTGATTGTTCATATATGATAATCACATTTATCGTTTGAGTTTCATAAAACTTGTTTTGTGCTTTGTTATATCCAAATGGATTGTAGAGACAATTTTGGACTCCATTAAAATGGACTGGATTAACATAGCATAGGCCCCTAGTCACTTATATGAGGTGACATCTCGAAGTGACTAGATTGTGGTGCGATTGATGGCAAGTTCAAGTGTCATAGGGTCATAAGGGATGACCAATCAATCACATAGACAGACTGTAAGGGACAATCTGTCGGGCAGTGACCGCTTATAGAATTCTGGCAATTCTTGTAGCCTGGTCGTGGCAAGAGCTACTAGTATTCTTTTGAGTCAATTCTTTGACTAAAGACTGTTCGCCTAAGGTGGCACAGTTTCAGAGTGACTTTGATTTATGCTCTACGACCTTCGTAACTGGGGTCAAATGGGCATCTTTTGGGTTATGATGAGCTGTGGCTATTCAAAGGAAATAGTGCGATAGGAATTGTCCACCCCTTGTCAGGGTTGTTTTAAATCTCAAGGCCACTCGAGGAGGAGTAAGCCGAAAATGCGTGGCCACGCTCGGAAGGTATCTATGGTAGATAATTCCGGTCAGACAGTTACTCTCCAGATCGAGGAAACCACTCTTGATATGATCAAATGCAAGTACGACCTGCAAGACACCTTGCATTGAGTGGGAGATATTGTGATAGGACAAGAGAATTGGTGACGCACACTTGTCTCGGACAAGTGGGAGATTGTTGGAGTAAATGTCCTCAACAATAGTGCGATCACATAATTAAATCTCAATAAAAGAATACAAAGGGATGATGAATATTATAGTCAACTGGTCAACATAAATCGTTTACCGATTTGCTCAATTATGAGGTTTGACGTTATTACTGTCGTAGACGGAGGGGCTGGTGATCAGTGAATCCTTTGAGGTCACCCCTAAAGGACAATCCCCTAATAATGTACATCATTAATTGTATAGGGATACAGATTAATTAATCCCTTAAAATGAACCAAGTTTAAATTGGGAGTGAGAAATATATCTTATTGTAATATGATTAAATAAGATTCATTTTGGTAATTTAATTGTTATATTACTAAGAATGCATTATGTTTATGAAACATTTGAGATAAGTTAAATTGGTCGATTATAATTACAAACTGTTGTAGATTATTTTTAACCAAATATGAGAGGACCCATTTTATTTACATGTAATTATAAAATGTGACTTAAAATGTTAAGTCTAATTTATTTGTTATGAAATTGCATTTAAATTGGTTAAATGCACATTTATAAGCAAAATTACATGTTACATGTCACATGTCACACTTGTGACAAATGACAAATTGCAAAAATAAAATGGACACCCATATTACAAGGGTGCACCGGTTTTGGTAGTGTACAAAAGGGTGATTATTTTTGTGTATTATTCTAATTAGGAATTAGACATAATCATACCCAAAACTATTACCAACACTCAACCTTTTTACATTGTTAAGAACAATTGGAAGTGACAACACCCCACCCATGTGGGGTGTGGGTGACCGGTTTTAGCAAGCCAAAGAGGGCTTGTTTTTCCCTCTTAATATATACCATAACATCTCTTTTTTGCATGTATGCTTATCTTTCTACAAAATCTCTATCTCTCACTAAAAGAAATTTGAGAAATTCTTCTTGTGTTCCTACACTAATAATATCATTACTAAGGGTAGTAATATATCTATTAGTTCATAATAAGGGCTTCTACTATTTAATACTAGTGTAGTATTTTGTAGAGATTAAGGATAGTCTTGGGTGCAACTAATTGGAGAGTTTCTACTTTGAAACTTGGAAGATCATCCTCATATTATTAGCTCAAGAAAAATATTTGAAAGGAGTTCAAATATTGTGCCCATATTTTCATAATCAATGTAAGAAATGGTTCTTTCCTATATATTTTGTTATGCATAGAAATGGTTCTTTCCTATATATTTTGTTATGCATGCATAAGGTCCTAATAGTTTAAGAGTAAACTATTAATAAGATGATATTAGAAATGTCTAATATCGAGTTTAAGAAACTTACAGAAGAGCTATCAAAGAATGGGAAAGGGACATCCACAAACAAGGACCCCAACGGAAACACTTCAAAGATGGGTAAAGACATTATTGAGGATGATGAAGTAGAGGAATACATACCGGAAGTCCCATTTCATAGTGCTTTGATAAGCACAAGGAAGTATGACAAGGAGAACGACTTGTATGAAACTTTCCGGAAGTGTGAGGTAAACATTCCTTTTCTTAATTTGTTGAATAGTGTCCCTAGGTATGCAAAGTTCTTGAAATAACTTTGTACACCTAAGAGAAATCCTAAGAAAGGAACCCATAGGGTTAGGGTGAGTGAGCATGTTTCGGCAATTTTCAAACAAAAATTACCAAAGAAGTGTGGAGACCCGGGCATGTTCACCATCCCTTGCACCATTGGAGGGCAAAGTTTTAAACGTGCCATGTTAGACCTTGGAGCCTCTATTAACGTCATGCCCCTATCCATCTATGAGACCCTAGGCTTAGGACCTTTGTCTAAGACCGGGGTGGTTATTCAATTAGCCGATAGGTCTAGTGTCTATCCCAAAGGCTTGATAGAGGATGTGCTAGTAGAGGTAGATAACCTTGTCTTCCCGGCGGATTTCTATGTTTTAGATATGGAGTCTAGTTCAAGTGCCACTCACATTCTCCTTGGTAGTCCATTCATGAAAACCTCTAAGACCAAGATTGATGTTTCAAACGGATGTTTGACAATGGAGTTTGAGGGAAAGAGATTGACCTATAATATCTATGACTCTATGAGACACCCTAGTGATGTTCAATCTTGTTTCTTCTTAGATACTTTTGAGCCTTTGGTGCATCAAATGTACAAATTATGTGATAGGGACCCACTTGAGGTGGCCCTAACTAACAATGTGGAAGAAGAGGGTTTGCGTTTGTTGTTCTCGGTTGATGTGCAGGAACATCTCAAGGACTTGGAAAGAGAAGAGCCACTAGACACATATGAAGAACTCAACATCATCGATATGCTGAAAACAGGGCAAGGCAGTGGAAAACGCTGGCAGCGCCCCACGACGCTGCCAGCGTCACAAGACGCTGCTAATGTCCACCAGCGCCGGCAGCGTCCAGCTCTGGAAAACTTATCCGAGATTTTTGCTTTGAGCATACACCTCCACAAGCCCCTCCCTTCAATTGTGAAGCCCTCGGAGGTCGAGTTGAAGACCCTTCCAAGTCATTTAAAGTATATCTTCTTAGGAGACAACCACACCCTACCTCTTATCATCTCAAGCACACTCAACGAGGACCAAGAGGGCAAATTGGTAGCATTGCTTCAAAAGCATAGAGATACATTTGGGTGGAGCATAGCGGACCTTAAGGGAATAAGCCCGGTGACTTGCATGCACAAGATAAGACTTGAAGTGGATGCCAAACCGGTTCGACAACCCCAAAGGAGGCTCAATCCACCAATGGCGGAGGTAGTGCAAGAGGAGGTAATTAAACTTTTGCAAATGGGCAGCATCTTTCCTATTTCCGACTCCCGTTGGGTTAGCCCAAATCAAGTCGTGCCCAAAAAGGGAGGAGTGACGGTAGTCAAGAACGCACAAGGAGACTTGGTCTCCACCCGAACACAAACCGGTTGGAGGGTGTGTATTGACTACCGCCGCTTGAATGCGGTTACTTTGAAATACCATTTCCCGCTACCATTTATTGATCAAATGTTAGAAAGACTAGCGGGAAAAGCTTTCTATTGTTTCCTTGACGGGTACTTGGGATATTTTCAAATCCCAATCGCACCCGAGGACCAAGTCAAGACCACATTCACATGTTAGCTTAGGATTTCTTTTTATTTTTCTTTGAGTCACAAATTTGGTTCCAAATTGGTGGATTTCTTTGGTTGGTTGCTTGGTTGTGCGAATTGTGTAGTTTGGGGCCAACCAAGTAACCATGCTATACACTAGTGGAGTAATAAGGGGGTGATATAAGAAGTTGAGTTGCATGGAGTTTGATGATGAGGGTCATCTCGTTATGCCTTGGGATAAGGCAAAGATGATCATACTACAATCTTGGGAGGTATAAGAAGGGAGGAGTTGAGGTGAGTTGAGTCAGAGTAGGTGGCATGTCATGTCTTAGTCTTGAGGGATGATATAAGGAGGGGGAGTGAGAGAAGAGTGCCACAAGATTTGAGTCTTTTTATTTTATTTTCTTTTAATAGGTGGTTGTGTTTTGAGGGAGATATAAGAAGGTAGTGGTGAGGGAAGAGAAGTCATTACCTTCACATGCTATGTTTGGACTCGTGTTTGTTTTGCTAATCTCGAGTTTTTACTCGGGACGAGTAAAAGTCCAAGTGTGGGGGTATTTGACAACACCAAAATGTGTTGTGTCTAGTAGTATTTATTAGGTTCGTTTATTATACTTTTTACGGGTCGTTAGCATCGTTTTATGCTAACCTTAGTCATTTTAATTATGTTGTTATTTAGTATTTTTGGTCAACTTTTAGAGTCAAACCCGGAAGTCAACAAAAGTCAAAGTCAAACCCAAGACCCGAGACCCAAACCCGACAATTGGAGTGGGCTACAAACAAATCATCAATGTAAGAAGACCAAGTCCAAAGGGTCAATGGAAGTCAAGGCGGAACTAAAATCCAAAGGGTCAACGAAAGTCAAGGCGCTCAACCAAGGGGAAAAACTGGCAGCGTGAAACGCTGCTAGCGCCAGGGAACGCTGCCAGCGTCCCACGACGCTGCCAGCGTCTGTGGGCGCTGCCAGCGTCCTAGTCTCAGGCATGCATTCCTTCATTCTCCGTCTTGTCATTTTGAGGCCCATTTCTCAAGGCCCCTAGGTTTTCGGACCAAGGGTATATAAGAATCAGATTTTAGAGAGAGAAAAACACAACATTTGATACAACATTCCACAACACAACACATTAGAATTCTCTCAAGTTTTGTTCTTCATTTTGGTTTTGTAATTTGGTTGAACTTCATAATGGGTTGTAATATTTGGATTATGGGGAGCTAATTTTCCATTGCTTAGTGTAATTGGAACAAGTTCTCTCCTTTTAGCATTGTAAGACCTTTTGAACCTCTTCTTCTCTATTTAATTCCATTTTCTTATGTTTAAATTCCATTGTTGAATGAATTGTTGTTGAGACTAACCATCTTAGCAAGTGTTTGTTTAATTATTGCTTTGTCTAGATAAATTTGGTTAATTTATCTTGATTTTGTTGAAGTAACCTTGAAAGATTGTAACTTTGGTTTAAAGTTGGAATCTTTTGAGTGGAATTTGGTTTATTGTGTAAATAGAACATGGTTTAGTGTTTTATTACATGGTTCTAGCTTGTTTCTTTGGTTTTGTTCATAAAGCTTGCATCTTTGATTTGGGCTCATGTTTTAATGGGTGTAAATTTAGTTGTAAAGAGTCATCCTTGGTTGGTTTAATCCATGTTGTCTAATTTCTTAGAAACTTGTATTAGATAATTAGAGAAGAGAGGAAAGGAAGAGTCTTTACTTTGTTAATTGTGGGGAACTTGGGAAAATTACACTAAGTTGTTTCTCCATATTTGAATATTTGAATCTTTAGTTTTTGTTGGAAATTTTAGACTTGCTAATCAATTCTCATGTCAAACTTTCTCCCTATATGTTATCCTACATGTTTTGTCATTGTGAATATCATAGTTTGTAATTAATTTAAGCTTTTGTCTTAATTAGTGTTTTGATTTGTGATTAGAGTAATTAGTTAGTGTTTAGTTTTGTTAATTGCCATTTTGCAAGAGTCTAGATTAGATTAATTTAGTCATTACCGCCTTCTCTTGGGTTCGACCCTATTCTTACCATTTTACTACCTTTATTTGAGATAGTTTGTGATGGTCTAGGTGTTATAAATTGTTATTTGATCGTAGCTAATTAGCGGAATTAGCGACACTGTTTTTAAGCTCGTCAAATTTGGCGCCGTTGCCGGGGAAGGCAATATAGCTAAATATCAAATTGAAACTCTTGTTAGTGTCATAATTTGTTTAGATTGTTTTTCAAATATTTCTTTTTGTAGTGTTTATAGGTTACTTTGTGTTGAAGTTACTAATTTGTGTTGTTGAGTTGTTTTAGAAGTTTATGCCTAGGTCACAAGAGGGACTTGGTGACCAAGATATTGATCCATCTTCAAGTAGCATATCAAACTGGTTATTTTCAAATCCCCTTTATAGGAGACCTTTTTGGAGGGAACCTAGTGAAGAGGAGTTGGAAAATAATATTTTTCAAGAACAACCGGAGGAAGTGTTTGAGTCACCACCTAGGATACCATCTCCATTGAACGTCCTTTACCCACCCAATATGGAGGATAATAGGACAATCGGTGAGATTCGGGCAAGGAATTATGAGGAGCAACCACTTTGTATTGCATATCCTCCCATGGGGGATGTGAACTTTGAGCTCAAGGGTTTCTTCGTCCACAACTTACCTAGATTCCATGGCATGGTGGGGAATGACCCTAATAGACACTTGGCCGTATTTCATATGATTTGCCAAGTTGCTATTCCCCAAGGAGTGACCGAAGATCAATTCAAGCTAAGGGCATTTCCGTTTTCTCTTCAAGATGCCGCGAAAGAATGGCTCTTTTGCCTTCCGGCTCACTCCGATGCCACATGGGTGGGTTTGAAGAAAACGTTTCTTGAAAAGTATTACCCGGATTCAGGACACAATCACTCAAAGAAGCTTATCACTACCATTGAGCAAGAAATGGGAGAGACCCTTTATGACTATTGGGAGCGTTTCAAGAGTCTTGTGGCAAGATGCCCATACAATGGCATGTCGGAAGATGATTTGTTGACGACTTTCAATGAAGGGTTGTGCCAAAATGACCAAAGAATGATCATTGCCGCCACCGGAGGTGGAATTGATACACTTAATGTGGCCGAGGCCAACAATATTATTGAAAAATTGGCATTGAACACAAGAAGCTATGGAAGGAAGAGTGAAAGGGGAGGAAGCTCTAGGAATATATCTTCCATGGAAGATCCTTATGCTTCTCAAAATCACAAGATCATGCAAGAAATGGGTGAACTTAAAAGTATGGTGTCAAACTTGGTTGTTAACAAAGGTAACTCATTCTCTCAACACCCCGAACCAATTGAATGCTCATATTGTGGGGGTGACCATGCCACCAACACATGCTACATCATGATTGAACCAGAAGCAACTATGGAAAGTGATAATGCTATGGGGTATGGCAATTATAATTCAAGAAACCCAAGTGGTGGGGGAATGTACAACCAAGTGGGGAACCGTGACTAGGGGTGTTCATGATTAACCGAACCGTAAAAACCGAACCGAAAAAACCGAAAACCGCCCTTTTTTTAGGTTCGGTTAACCGAACCGAAAAGCAAAATCAAATCGGTGAACCGAACCGGTTTAACCGCCTCACAAACGGTTCGGTTTCGGTTCGAATTTTGGTAACCGCGGTTAACCGAAACCGAACCGAATTACTAATATTGTTTATATCTCTTTTGGGCTGAATTAGTAATGGGCCCAAAATTTAAATATAACCCTAACTCTCCACTTATTCTCTCAATCTCACGCCTCCTTCATCCTCACAATCTCACTCATCTCTCATCTCTCATCTCTCATCTCTCATCACTCATTCTCATCCTATCATCTTCAACGCCATCATACAGCTTCATGTTGCAGTTTATTTCCGCCCTTCATGTACCTGCCACCATCGCCCTTCACTTGCCTTCCACCGTCGCCATTCACTTTCATTCCAGCATCAATTTCCTATCGTCGTCATCGTCGCTCTGGTGCCTACCGGTCTACCACCGTCGCCGTTTGCCATCGTCCAAACATTGTCTTCTTGTATTTAGTTAATCCTTGTACACAATTTGTTCATTAGTCTTTGTTGATTAATTTGATATTCATGTAAGTTCATTTTGTGCCTATTTTTATGTTGGTTTTGAGTGTTTGTTTTGGTCTTCGTTGTTGTGCAACTTGTTTAGTACAAGTATAAGAAGCCATCTCCCAAATGGAAACCCGATAACATGTAAAATCCTTCTCCAAACAAATATTTAGAATCGGTTCCGGTTAACCGATAAACCGAACCGGTTATACCGGTTCTTCGAACCGAAATAACCGTCATGAACTGGTTCGGTTACGGTTCCCTTTTCAGTCGAACCGTTCGAGCGGTTCACCGTGAAACGGTTCGGTTCGGTTCACCGAACCGTGAATGAACAGCCCTAACCGTGACCTTTTGGGAAGGGGAGAGGACAAATCATAGAGCTTTGAAAACGGTCAATTCAATCACTTGAGAGCCCAAAATCCCACCCAAAACCGGAACTCCAAATTCCAACAAAATCCCCAAAGAAATTACAACAATCAAAGACCCAACAATTCAAATTTTCCAAGTAACTCTCAATCTCAAAACAATGCTCAAAGACAATCGAACCAAGGCCCCATTCAAGGAAATTCTTCTTCTCAAGGGAACTTGAGTGATATCTTGCAAACACTCTTTGCCAATCAAGAGAAAGATAGGGAGTAGGCAAGGAGAGATAGAGAAGAGGCAAGGAAGGATATGGAGGCAAACAACCTTAGGGTAAGCAATTTGGAAACCCAACTATCCCAAATGGCCTCCAATATGTCAAAATCCTAAGCCTCAAGCTCCACAAGATTCCCATCTCAAACCATCCCACCACCTAGGGAGAATGCTAGTGCCATGACCTTAAGGGGAGGCAAGGAGTTGGAGGTACACCCCCTTGGAAAAGGCAAAGAAAAGATGAAGAACCTTGAGATGGAGACGGTCGAAATTGAAGACCAAGGAGAGTTGGTAGTTGGTCATGAAGAGCTATCAAAGAATGGGAAAGGGACATCCACAAGCAAGGACCCCAACGGAAACACTTCAAAGATGGGTAAAGACATTATTGAGGATGATGAAGTAGAGGAATACATACCGGAAGTCCCATTTCATAGTGCTTTGATAAGCACAAGGAAGTATGACAAGGAGAACGACTTGTATGAAACTTTCCGGAAGTGTGAGGTAAACATTCCTCTTCTTAATTTGTTGAATAGTGTCCATAGTTATGCAAAGTTCTTGAAAGAACTATGTACACCTAAGAGAAATCCTAAGAAAGGAACCCATAGGGTTAGGGTGAGTGAGCATGTTTCGGCAATTTTAAAACAAAAATTACCAAAGAAGTGTGGAGACCCGGGCATGTTCACCATCCCTTGCACCATTGGAGGGCAAAGTTTTAAACGTGCCATGTTAGACCTTGGAGCCTCTATTAACGTCATGCCCCTATCCATCTATGAGACCCTAGTCTTAGGACCTTTGTCTAAGACCGGGGTGGTTATTCAATTAGCCGATAGGTCTAGTGTCTATCCCAAAGGCTTGATAGAGGATGTGCTAGTAGAGGTAGATAACCTTGTCTTCCCGGCGGATTTCTATGTTTTAGATATGGAGTCTAGTTCAAGTGCCACTCACATTCTCCTTGGTAGTCCATTCATGAAAACCTCTAAGACCAAGATTGATGTTCAAACGGATGTTTGACAATGGAGTTTGAGGGAAAGAGATTGACCTGTAATATCTATGACTCTATGAGACACCCTAGTGATGTTCAATCTTGTTTCTTATTAGATACTTTTGAGCCTTTGGTGCATCAAATGTACAAATTATGTGATAGGGACCCACTTGAGGTGGCCCTAACTAACAATGTGGAAGAAGAGGGTTTGTGTTTGTTGTTCTCGGTTGATGTGCAGGAACATCTCAAGGACTTGGAAAGAGAAGAGCCACTAGACACATATGAAGAACTCAACATCATCGATATGCTGAAAACAGGGCAAGGCAGTGGAAAACGCTGGCAGCGCCCCACGACGCTGCCAGCGTCACAAGACGCTGCCAGCGTCCAGCTCTGGAAAACTTGTCCGAGATTTTTGCTTTGAGCATACACCTCCACAAGCCCCTCCCTTCAATTGTGAAGACCTCGGAGGTCGAGTTGAAGACCCTTCCAAGTCATTTAAAGTATATCTTCTTAGGAGACAACCACACCCTACCTCTTATCATCTCAAGCACACTCAACGAGGACCAAGAGGGCAAATTGGTAGCATTGCTTCAAAAGCATAGAGATACATTTGGGTGGAGCATAGCGGACCTCAAGGGAATAAGCCCGGTGACTTGCATGCACAAGATAAGACTTGAAGTGGATGCCAAACCAATTCGACAACCCCAAAGGAGGCTCAATCCACCAATGGCAGAGGTAGTGCAAGAGGAGGTAATTAAACTTTTGCAAATGGGCATCATCTTCCCTATTTCCGACTCCCGTTGGGTTAGCCCAAATCAAGTCGTCCCAAAAAAGGGAGTAGTGACGGTAGTCAAGAACGCACAAGGAAACTTGGTCTCCACCCGACCACAAACCGGTTGGAGGGTGTGTATTGACTACCGCCGCTTGAACGCGGTTACTTTGAAATACCATTTCCCGCTACCATTTATTGATCAAATATTAGAAAGACTAGCGGGAAAAGCTTTCTATTGTTTCCTTGACGGGTACTCGGGATATTTTTAAATCCCAATCGCACCCGAGGACCAAGTCAAGACCACATTCACATGTTAGCTTAGGATTTCTTTTTATTTTTCTTTGAGTCACAAATTTGGTTCCAAATCGGTGGATTTCTTTGGTTGGTTGCTTGGTTGTGCGAATTGTGTAGTTTGGGGCCAACCAAGTAACCATGCTATACACTAGTGGAGTAATAAGGGGGTGATATAAGAAGTGGAGTTGCATGGAGTTTGATGATGTGGGTCATCTCGTTATGCCTTGTGATAAGGCAAAGATGATCATACTACAATCTTGGGAGGTATAAGAAGGGAGGAGTTGAGGTGAGTTGAGTCAGAGTAGGTGGCATGTCGTGTCTTAGTCTTGAGGGATGATATAAGGAGGGGGAGTGAGAGAAGAGTGCCACAAGATTTGAGTCTTTTTATTTTGTTTTCTTTTAATAGGTGGTTGTGTTTTGAGGGAGATATAAGAAGGTAGTGGTGAGGGAAGTGAGGTCATTACCTTCACATGCTATGTTTGGACTCGTGTTTGTCTTGCTAATCTCGATTTTTTACTCAGGACGAGTAAAAGTCCAAGTGTGGGGGTATTGGACAACACCAAAATGTGTTGTGTCTAGTAGTATTTATTAGGTTCGTTTATTATACTTTTTACGGGTCGTTAGCATCGTTTTATGCTAACCTTAGTCATTGTAATTATGTTGTTATTTAGTATTTTTAGTCAACTTTTAGAGTCAAACCCGGAAGTCAACAAAAGTCAAAGTCAAACCCGAGACCCGAGACCCAAACCCGACAATTGGAGTGGGCTACAAACAAATCATCAATGTAAGAAGACCAAGTCCAAAGGGTCAATGGAAGTCAAGGCGGGACTAAAATCCAAAGGGTCAACGAAAGTCAAGGCGCTCAACCAAGGGGAAAAACTGGCAGCGTGAAACGCTGCCAGCGCCAGGGAACGCTGCCAGCGTCCCACGACGCTGCCAGCGTCCGTGGGCGCTGCCAGCGTCCTGGTCTCAAGCATGCGTTCCTTCATTCTCCGTCTTGTCATTTTAAGGCCCATTTCTCAAGGCCCCTAGGTTTTCGGACCAAGGGTATATAAGAATCAGATTTTAGAGAGAGAAAAACACAACATTTGATACAACATTCCACAACAGAACACATTAGAATTCTCTCAAGTTTTGTTCTTCATTTTGGTTTTGTAATTTGGTTGAACTTCATAATGGGTTGTAATATTTGGATTATGGGTAGCTAATTTTCCATTGCTTAGTGTAATTGGAACAAGTTCTCTCCTTTTAGCATTGTAAGACCTTTTGAACCTCTTCTTCTCTATTTAATTCCATTTTCTTATGTTTAAATTCCATTGTTGAATGAATTGTTGTTGAGACTAACCATCTTAGTAAGTGTTTGTTTAATTATTGCTTTGTCTAGATAAATTTGGTTCATTTGTCTTGATTTTGTTGAAGTAACCTTGAAAGATTGTAACTTTGGTTTAAAGTTGGAATCTTTTGAGTGGAATTTGGTTTATTGTGTAATTAGAATGTGGTTTAGTGTTTTATTACATGGTTCTAGCTTGTTTCTTTGGTTTTGTTCATAAAGCTTGCATCTTTGATTTGGGCTCATGTTTTAATGGGTGTAAATTTAGTTGTAAAGGGTCATCCTTGGTTGGTTTAATCCATGTTGGCTAATTTCTTAGAAACTTGTATTAGATAATTAGAGAAGAGAGGAAAGGAAGAGTCTTTACTTTGTTAATTGTGGGGAACTTGGGAAAATTATACTAAGTTGTTTCTCCATATTTGAATATTTGAATCTTTTGATAGATCTAGTTCCCACTTAACTACACGCATAAACATGGCTTTTCGATAATTCGAGGAAACCATTCTCTCAGGTTATGCCATGAGTGTTCTCTTAGGATCACACATTGATCTCCTAAGTTTTTGTATGACAACTTTTCTACTTCTAAATGCCCATTTAGAAAGGTAACTGTTTAACAACTCTTTGTCATTTGTCATACCTATTCATGGTGTAGATGCAATTTTTCTTGAATTTCAAAGATGGTTATATTTTAACTTATATATAATACTTTACAATAAAGCTTTATTCACCTTGGGGAGGTGCAAACCTATCCAAGTGATTTCATTTATATATAATCCATCTTATACAACATGGCTTTTAGGTAACAATTTTAAATTTAGAATGATAACCGCCAACCCATAGATCATAGTCTTATCACTTTCAAAAGGTAGATATTTTCACTTATAAGTTTTCGACCTTGGATGACTTAAGAACATTTTCTCTTGTCTTTTTCTCTTGCCTTTGTTTGTGGCATATTTTCTCCCACTCTATCCTTTAGTAAATACGTTTATTTATGTTAAGGATAGCACCATGAGCCACAAACAGTTTTGTTTCTTTAGGTGTAATTGAGAAAATTCTTATAAGGATAGTTTCATGAGCTCTATTCCTTAGTCACAAACAACTTTGTTCTCCAGGTATAAGTGGGGTATAATGCTCTTATTAACTCTTATTAACTTTGAGCAATCTATTGTAGACTTATTTGTGTAGACTTTAGTATTCTAGCTTCTATATAGACTCACTCAATTTAAGCAAAATACTTGGACTTTTATCCATGTCTTGAACAAATTTAGGATTCTTAATCCTTCCATAGCTAGTATGGAGTCTAATTGGCGTATTAAAGATCTTATATTGGGTTTTATTTGGATTGTAAATCTCCAAATGTGAGTTCGTCAACTCAACTTGACTTATGCAATTGACCTTTCTTATCCCAAATAGGTTGTGACGTCTTGTCACAATGCCAAAGTGAGAATCCCATTCTTAACTTTGGTTATTCATAATGATCAAATCATTATATTCCTTTTAAGATCAATTTAGTCGTTTATGTTTCATGATACTAACATTGCATGATGAAAAGGTTTAAGAACATAAAACAAATTCCATAGATATAGTGACTTGGGTTGAAAACCAAGTCACCATCAAAATACTTTCCATGTCAAAACATGGAAATGAAATAGTTCAATAAACCAATAATTAAAATGCAACAATAAAATAGAAGACAAATAGAAAAATATCGCCAAGCCCATCATAGGTCTCCTCTACGTGGTGGCTACCCTAGCTTCCTCGTAGATCCTCCTAGGCTTGCTTTGCCTTGTCCTTCTTCTCATGCCCTAAATGTGAACAAAAAGGGTGGTGAGAATCACAACTCGTATCAAAATACCAAAGTTGAGATGAGTATCAATAACAAAAACTTTGGGAAGAACCATTACTAACTGGAAGAACCCGTCCAGCTTTGATGTCTCCCAAGTATTTGGAGCAATTACGCTTCCAATGGCCTGTGCCATTACAATAATGACACTTGTTTTCGGACACGGCTCCCTTCTTGCTTTTGGAAGAGCTATTCATAATAGCTTTCCCTTTGCCTTGATAGGAGTGAATGGGCTTGCTTCCCTTGTTCCATTTGCCTCCACTTTTCTTGAACTTCGTCTTGCTCTTGACATTGATGGTCAAAACATCCTTACTAGAGCTAGCTTGAAAACCCATGTCACGTTCGGCTTGCACAAGCATCTTGTGCAACTCATGAACCGTGACAGTGGTATTTTGCATGTTGAAGTTCACCCTAAAGTTGACAAACCCTTCGATCTTACTTAAGGAGTGAAGTATGCGGTCAATGATGAGAGGCTCGGGAAACTTTATTCCTTGCTCTTTAAGCACCTCCACGTACTCAATCATTTTGAGCACGTGAGGGCTAACACTATGACCCTCCTTCATATTGAGGTCGAAAAATTGGGAGGCGGCTTCATATTTCAAAATTCTTGGAGCTCGTGAAAACATGGCCACGATCTTAGAATAGATTTCATATGCGGTTGCCATCTTTATGGCATTACGTTGAAGCTCGCTATCCATTGAAAAGATCAAGACATTCTTGGTCGCCGCCGACTCCTTGTGGTAGGCCTCATAGGCCTCCCTAGTGGCGGTTGATGACCTCGCATTTGGAGTGTTAGGGGCCTCCTCGGTTAGGTAACTTAGCTTACCGTCACCTTCGCCGGCTAGGCGTAGTTGCCTATTCCAATCCGTGAAGTTTGAACCATTCTTATCAAGTTTACAACGATCCATGAAGGACCTTAGCCATGATACGGTGGTGAGTGGTGGAGGTCGAGCCTCGTTATTGTTGTTTTCTGACATTGCGAATTAAAAATGAGTTGGACTACAAAATAGAAAATGAAAGAACCATCAACATTTATCATTTTTGATATACTTGTAAACATTTTAAACAAGTTTGACATTTATATAATCTACCCAATTACATAAATAATTCCAAGACCCAAGTTCTATATTAACTCGGGTTTATGTGGCCACAGACTCCACGACCTTTATTAATATTACTTGGTGGGTTAACTCTTTAACCGATTCTACCATTAGAATTCTTGGTCGATGAAATACTTTATTATCATCTTTAGCCCGGAACACATGGGCCACGGACCCTAATCTTTCCGTTGAGTTCAACCAAATTTCGATGCAATAACGATTTATTGCCCCACTTACCCAACGTAATAAGTTTAGTACCTCGGTGAGCCGAACCTACTTCCTTACGAAATTGGGATTCATGGGTTCTACTATTTGTTAAGGCTAAATCTCAATTAATAAAATAGAGGTCAAGTCAATTTATATTATCTATCTCCTTTTAAGTGAACTAATTAGGTGAACTATCGATAATTATAATTGACGCGGTCGATTCACTCGATAAAATGCATGCGTGATATAAGTGGCGATTTGGCATGCATGTGACATATAAATAAAAATGCAAGCAATAAAATAAATTCCTAGTATGGCCTTCCTAAAATAATATAAAATCAAATTAACTATTAAAAATTCGGAAACCAACTCCTTGGTCCCTTGAACTTCATTTGCACGCATCCCAAGGACAATGTCTTCCTTTTGGAACGCCTTTCCAAATGGCACTGTCTTTAGAAAACTCCGGGATTACAAATGATATAATAAAATTACAAGACTATTCTATTATACATTTGCAAAATAAAATGAAATAATACAATAAAAGTGATACGAGATCACATTAAATTACAACCGAATCAATATTCCCATACATTTCGGGTAATATCGATTAAAACTAAGGCCATACTAAGACAAATTACATAATTCCAAAAATTACATAAATCAAAATGACATTCATTCATTCAAAATGAAGCATAATTATATGTATACTCATGCAATATAAATGTGCCAAATCGCCCTAATAACCTTATATCGTATATAAACCTGGTTTTATGGAAATGCGTGATAATAACCAATTAAAATCACAAATTAATACTTAAATTAAAATTTAAGTCCAAGTTAATTACCCTAACTATTTAGGACTCAAAAATTAGTCTCCACTAATTATTTGACAATAATTCAACTCGGTTTTGCATAATTGTTCGGTTTTGACCCTTTTTAACATAACTTTTATGTAATAATTCCAAATTAAATTACAATAATTCATAAATTTGGAAAATAAAATTTTGAATATTCTGGAAAATTTCCAGGAACATCTACATGTCAAAATTTAGGTCAAAATTTTTTGAATCATTTTAGAGAAAATATATAGTTGCCATTAATCGATTTTATCAAATAAAATACTAAAACCACACGAAAATTAATATAATTAATTTTAAACTTATAAATATGATATTTAAAATATTTATGCAACATATGATAGTTTTTCTCAAGCCAAAAATTCATTTTAACTATTTATGCCAAAATAATCACTATTTATGCCTTTTTAACTATTTAAAATCATAAATCATGCAAAATAAATCATATTTATCTCATATTTTACATAAAGTAGGTACAATATTCATGTGATATAATACTAAATATCATGGCCAGATTCAAATTTTAACTATTTTTAGTCATAAAATGTTCATTTTACTCATTAAAATGGATTTATTTAACTAAAAATTATTAAATAAAACAATAATCTTCCATAAATCATCAAAATGACCTAAAAAACATTTTAGGACCCATGAAGACTTTATCATATAAATCACTAATTTTCTAGTTTTATTTTGTTACTATAACTCGTAAAAATTTCATAAAACCGATTGCATGCAACATCCTATGCTCTGATACCAATTGTTAGGTTCATATGCCTACACTTAAGACATTTCTTAAAAATCACTAATTTTCTAGTTTTATTTTGTTACTATAACTCGTAAAAATTTCATAAAACCGATTGCATGCAACATCCTATGCTCTGATACCAATTGTTAGGTTCATATGCCTACACTTAAGACATTTCTTAAGTCATACTAATTAACTCTTTAATTAGTTACAAGATCTAGTTACATGCAAACTAAACAAAACAAAGTAGAGAAAGATATTGTTCCTCACATTGTTGTTTTTGGACGAGTAAAGGGCACAAGAACAAGACTCCTTCTTGTTCTTGTTCTTGATCTAATGATAGATGGATGAATCTCCTAGTTCCAAGTGTAGGAACTCTCCTTGTTGATGCACCTAGACTATCTCTTATCTCTTGAATATTGTCTTACTAGAACAACAAACAAGATCTCCTTAAACCAAGTACAATACACTCGAAATTTCTAGCTTAGAAATTCGAGTTCAAGCTCTACAAAAACAAGTAAGTGTTCATCTAGCCGATCCAAACCCGAAATGGTAATGATATAGTCCTATCTGCGCTCATCTGTCTCCAAACAAGTCAGGACCAAGCTTATGCTGGCCTCCATTCCATTGAAGGCCGAATTGTTGCCATAGAAGCCTGGCTTCCTCCTGCAGACAATCCTGATGCTAGCGTACATGATAACATTTCACCCTTTGTGGGACAACCAGAAGTCAATTCTCCACCAGTTCTTACTGAAGCCAAAAGTGAAGAAGCAAAGGGGGACCGTGAAGGCGTCACGAGAGCAGTGCCGAGTCAAACGCTCGCCCAGGTACCACACAGGTCCCATAGGCGTCCTCAGCAACATGCGACTCGAGCTCTTAGGACGTAGGACATCGGCCACGAAAGCCGGAGGATCTGGGTAGTCCTCCCAAGGTCTCGGAACCCACTAAAATGAAGAAGCAAAGGGGTAATTCCTATGATCAGTTCTCGATAAAGGGTCATTATTCTTATGATCATTTCCAAATAAAAGACAGAAAAGAAAGAATGAGAGGTACTTACGTGCTCCAACTGTAGGGCATTCACGCCCCTCCGACAAACATCATAGGAAGAACGCTGGCTCTTCCTAAGACATACCACCCAGTTCCTCACGACTGGGTACGCTCTCGGCTCCGGCTAAGTCCTCTTGGGCGCGAAGCCCGAAAAGTAGGAGTGCACCCACTCCTGAAAACGAAATATTGATCTTTCAATAACGATAATATGAAATATTGATCTTTCAATCAATGCAAAATGATTTATTGGTCCTTCAATGAATGCAAAAAGGAAGGTTCATACCTCTAACAAAAGCCCTAGACCAACAGTACCAGGAGAAGTCCCCTTCTCCATCAGCTCTAGTCGAACCATGGCCCTCATGTAGTGTGTGAGGACCGCAAAGCCAAAAGTAATCCAGCCCCACTGACCTAGGCTACTGAAGTCAGGCAGAAAGGGAAGAAGTTTCATCGACAGCCTCTCCGCCTTGTCTCCGAAGTAAATCAAAGAAAAGAACCACCACAGCCAGAGGCGAGCCCTCTACTCAGCTGTACAAGGAGGAGGAGGCAGCATCTCTCCACCTATCCTCACTCTCGCCGGGGCCTTCCCGCAAAGTAGTCCCTAACGTATGACCTCGGAACTAACCCATGAACGCTAGCCGCCTTTGCCGGCAGGTTCTAGTCGATCAGCCTCCTTGACTCCTCCGAGTCCGCCCTCATGGCCGTCAGCGGCCACTCCAAAGTATCCTCTCCCCACGACAGACTCGAGATCATGCCGTAATCCTCCAAAGTCACCCCAAACTCTCCGAAAGGCATGTGGACGGTCGAAGTCGTGTCCCAGTACCGGTCAATAAAGGCCTGAATCAGGCTAAGGTTAGCTCCAATCTTCCTCGCCTTGATTGTCCTCCAAGCCCTGACCAAGTCTCCAAAGGCTCCTAGCTCGACGAGGCTTCTCTCTCCTCCGTCAACCTCTTGTAGGCCTCCATTATGGTTGTATAGCTGGAAAAGGACCTCATGTTCCCAACATCCTACATTAATTCAAATAAAAAATCATCATTAACATTAAAAATGAAACAGCAAACGGATACGAAGAATGACAAACAGAGGCTACTATACTCCGCGCCGTCCAGTAAGACAAGTGGCTCTCCGTCGCCCAAATGAGATGTCTACCATCCTATTTCCCAGCCCACTCAGTTGCACCCACTAGCTGGCGTCCACCTCGTTCTACGTTGGCCCTTCTAGGGACCTCCGCGACCTCCTCAAACACCTGTACCGGTATCTCTTCTCCAACGCGAGAAGAAGAGGGCTCAAGGTCTACGTCCATAGGGGTTTCCCCCGACGTGGAAGGAACATTACCTGCAAAACCGAAGCCAGGTCAGGTCGTTTCAAGAGGTTTTCAAGACATTTCAAATATTTTCAAACTCTAAAAGGTAAACACCCGGTCTTCTTTGGCCATTTCTTCCGAAACCCGACTACACATGTAAGGGTTGGGTCAAGTCAAGTCTAATTTAAAGCCTTGTCACGGGTTGGAGTCGAAAATTCGGCAGGATTTTGCTATAATAGCGGTTATGCCCTAGAAAAGATTCATGCAGAAGTTGTCGTAAATAAAAAATCGAACACCACAACAAGTTTACCCATTACAGAAGGGTTCCAAAATATCAAATTTCATTCAAAATGGACAATCTTAAGGGGGTTTTTCGAAGCGATTTTTGAATTAGCAGTGTGACCGTCTCATTTGTTCAAAACATGACAAAAACGCAAAAAGAATACATGGTTATGTTCCTAACAATGCCAAATATTCATTTCTAGTATCAATTCATATCATACAATTCAAATAGAGGCAAACCCCCAACTTTCGAAATGTACAAGGGGAGGAACTCTAATTTCAAGCTCTAATTCAATCAAAAGCAAGAAACTGAAGCAAGAATAAGATGCATACCTTGATTAGTCATGTTCTAATGCTCGATTTGATCAAGTTTTGACGGATTTTGGTTGGAATTTGAGACGCTCCGAAGGTTTTAAGTTTTGGAAATATGAAATGAACTTCTGTCTGCCGCGCTTTTATTCTGACAGAGACGAGCTCTGGAAATGACGCAGCACTTGCTACACCTCTTCCAAAGACCGCAGCTCATGCTGCGCCTATTCCCCAACACACTTTCTCTTTAATTTGAAAGTTCGTTACAAATTAGTTATTTGTGGGACCAAATCTTGTGCGCCTTTTCTACGACATCTTATTTGGCATGCTTGGTTCTTTTCGAAGACCCGCGCTTTGACAGGCTTCAAAACAGTCACATGATGTTATCATCTCAGCAGGGACCCACCTTTCGGACACACAATCCATGGGCCTGTCTTTTATCATCAGGTTGTTGCACGCCACAGCCGAGTAGATTCCCTGGAATGATTCGATCCTGACAGGGTCTTCTGTATATCCAGTGCAGCAGTGTTTTGCAGATTTATATGTTTCCCCGACGAGAGTTCGCCTGAGGACAGAAACAAGAAGATCCTTACATATAATATCTTTTAAAACGGCTGGCGAGCCTCATAACGCATCCCATTGAAACGGCTGGCAAGCCTAACAACGCACCTCATTCCAAGATGCATGAGGTATGATTCCTTCTTATGGCTGGCGAGCTTTTATACGTAGTCTAACAGACTATAAACGGCCCTTCCCGATGGTCGACAGACTTTAAAATGTTCCCGACGACAGGTCCTTGGTTAAGACCCTTTGATCCGCCTCGCATCGCCATAGGCGTCAGGTTGTAATATTCGATTGACCTGGTGGCTATACTTTGACTTTCGCCTTGTCCAAGCCTCAGTCAAAGTGGGGGCTGTGTAGATAACTTAGTTCTACATCTTCCGCCAACCACCTAGTGATGATTGGGCGGCATGTTTGGTACGCGAAACGATTTATGACAATTCGTAAGTTTATCGTCAAGTGATAGCTCAAATACTTGTGTCTACCCCTTGGTCGTCGTCTACGCACTAGTACGGTCGTTTTGACAGTGATTAGAGTTCATATGGAGTCCGGGTCTAAAACCGCTTCATTTTCTAGAAACCGTTTGAAAATGCCGAGTCAGAATGCTCTAGAATATTCTGGATATTTTATTAAATCTTCAAATTCTATCTTTTTGATAAAATATATCTCGTATGTTTTTTTAAAGGGAAGTATACATTTACCACAATTCCGTAATAGAAACGTGGAAATCTTTCTTCCGCAGAAGGAAACCTCTGGGGAAATAACGCAGCAGGTGCTGCACCCCTTTGAAGGATCGCAGTCTCTGCTGCGCCCCTTCCCCCCCAACCTGTTTTCTCTGTTTTCAGAATATTTTCGTGATATGTTTGAGTTATTCCGAAACTCTTCACATTTTCTACTATAAAAGGAGAGCACCGTTCTCACTTTTTAGGCACGCGAGTGTTCCTCCCTTCTCTTCTCTCTTTGCATTCTAGACTTTGCTCTAAGCTTTCGACATCTACGTGCTTGATCAATTGACCACGTAAGCTCAGATCCCTCTAAGTACCCGTCATGTTGCATGACTAAACAAATTTGATCACTACACAATCAATCGACTAATTCAATAAATTTTACATCCTCTAACGAGGGCGGTTTATACATACATTTGAGTCGAGCAATCACTAAACGTTAACTTAGTTAATCTCGTTTTGTCAAACATGTAAGTTTGAGGGTGTAAATCCCGACTTTTTATATATATTATTTATTTTCGCTCAATTAATGTAAGATTCACGTCAGAATTAAGTTCAAAATCGATTTCAAAACAAAACCTTTTTACAAAACATGTTTAGTAGTCATTTGACATCGAAAAGAAACGCAGTAGCAGCTGCGCCATCTGGAAGGATCACAGCGCCTGCTGTGCCTCTTCCACAGGGCCCTGATACTGTTTTTTTTTCTTCTTCCTTAGTTCCTGCGATTTTGTTATCTTTATTCCTTTTCTTTTTTATAGTCTTTTATGTCAAACGGTGTTTGTCTTTAAATCAAAATTTGGTCTTAGAGATTCGATTTCTTCATATCAAATTTCTGAAATCATTATTGATACAAATAGTAGTGTAATTAATATATTATATAGCTTCTATTTGAGTTTTAGGTCAATAAATAATCGTAAATATACCAAAGAAAGTTAACTACTCGCGATTCTGACTTCACAGTCAGAATTCAACTCAAGAACAGACGCTATGAGCCTTACGCCTCTTCCAGAAAACGCAGCTGTTGCTGCGCCTGTTCTGGGTTGACTTCTGTCCCTGACCTTCTGTTATCGCTTTGACGTAGCTTTAATTACGTAATTAACTAACTATTAGTCGTAATATCATTTCTAATCTGTCTTTTAATTTTCAATTCTTTTCCTTTTTCTTCAAATCTCCGTTTCGAATATATTTCTGACGTGGATCCCGTAATCCGTTGTATTCTTATTTAGTCATTGTAATTGTATGATTTTCGTTTTTCTCTCATATGTAATTAATTATAATTCCTAATTTCGACATAATTGAGTGCTAATTATAAGTGCACCGACATAGTCTAACTCACATGCTATGATTAAAACGTTCGATGTTGCATTGCATGCATACAATCGATAACATATCAAGTAAGAACGATTTCCCTAATCATTAGTAGAGGCCGCTATCGAGGCGGGCGGGATTAGGTGTTCGATTAAAGAGCCTCCTAATACGTATCCTCACTCCTTACTCCAGATCTCTGAAAACATCCGTGTTCATTGGCATCCACGAGAGTCATTCTAGGCATAGAATGCTAAGGGTAACGAGTTCTTACTGTTCATGTCATTACTTTGTGTCTTGACATGGCATAAATTATTTGAACAGTTCCAATTTCCATAAAAATTGGTGGCGTCTCCACAAATGCGTATTTTTAGGCTTGTCCTCCGTGCCCCCCCCCCTGTGTACCACAACTATCAAATTTCTTCAACAGTTTCTCAACATAATAAGTCTTTCATCTCAAATCATGAGGACAAAAGTTTTTTGGATTTATTCACAACAAATAAATGACTACCAAGAATAAGTATGCCATCAACATATAAGCATATAATCACACAATCTGATCCAAACAGTTTAGAATACACACATGAATCAGAATTGTTGGTAATATAACCATCATCGATTAAAGTGTTGTGAAATTTCTCATACCACTGTTTAGGTGCTTGTTTAAGACCATATAGCGATTTTCTCAGTTTACACACTTTACTCTCTTGACCCTTTTTACTCTCTTGACCCTTTACCACTTACCCCTCGGGTTGACACATATAGATCTCTTCCTTTAGGTCTGTGGGAAATCGGTATTACCATAATACAATTATTATAGGATTATAACGAAAAAGTAATAACTTGATTATACTAGTCATAAACGAAAACATGAATAAGAGTAGAGATTTAGAAATCAACCTCCGGTCCTAGCAATTGGCGTAAAGAACAGAGATATCAAAGTAGACATCCTCCTAATCGTTGCACCCAAAATGCTCCGAGAAATACCCTTTTCTTTTGCTAGAAAGTGAACCTCTTACACGATCTCACTGATGAGAAAAGGTTTTGTGTTTTGTCAAAAGTTACTGTTAACTTTTGTCTTTTGTGATTGATAGAGAGGCTTTGTGAGAGAGAGATCAATTAGGTTAGAATTTTCTACTGCTTGTCTTACCCTTTCTCACGGCACACATGGGTTTTTATATGAGGAGATTTAGTCTCCTCAAATAACTACCCATTGACCCGAAAACCCGAGTGTATCTGGATACTGTGTTTCGGTCATTTTAGCTTCCAATATAATGTAATATCTTATAATCGTCGTTTTACATGGACCGACATTATAATCCGTCATTAATTATAAATATCCGTATAGTTATAATTTGCCAATTAATTATAACGGTTTATGTTTAATTAGCTTACATTATATACTATAATTAAATATAACTTTTTATATTCAATTTTACGAATTACAGTTAATTCGTTTCAGCTAACTTTCGTCTCATCATCACATTGACTAACCTTTTAGTCAAATACACTGACTAACCTTTTAGTCATATAATAGGGTATCAATATGATTATTTTCTCAAACAATCACATCTCTCAAACACATCCTATATGTGTGACTTTTAGGGACCAGTTGATCACCGCCATCTGTATGACAATAACGTCAAACTTATCTAGCAAGCCAACCGTTATTGATAAACGTTAATCAACTGATTATTATACAAAGTATACCCTGTGAACCTACAGAGATTTATTTATGTTATTGCACTAACTGTGGAGGACACTAGCTCCAACAAGGTCTTCATTCAAAAATGAAGTTTTTACATCCATTTGATGTACATAAGATCATGAATGGCATATAAATCAATAAGAGTTCTAATAGTGGAAATTTTAGTCACAGGTGAGTAAGTATCAAAATAATCAATATCTTTCTTTTGTGTAAACCCTCTAACCACAAGCCTAGCCTTGAACCTTTCTATTGTACCATCGGGTCTCAATTTCTTTTTAAAAATCCATTTACTACTAATGGGTTGACTACCCTTGGGCAAATCAGTCAACTCACAAGTCTGATTAGAAACAATAGAATCAAGTTCGTTTTTAATAGCTTCTTTCCAAAACATTAGCATCAATCGATCTCATAGCATCAACATAAGTTTTCGGATCATCTTCTATTAAAAAAGTAGAAACAAGTTCATTACAAGCACAATCATCAAATGCGTTTTCAGTTAAGAAAGTTCTAACAAAATCATTCCCAAAGTTCTTTTCAACTCTACACCTCTTATCTCCTTTTAGGTTCAACTGCATGATCAACAAGAGCACTACTACTAGCGTGCATAGAACTATCAACAAGATTAATATGCAAAACAGGAATATCCAGCAATGACACAACATCTTTCTTTAAAGGGAAAACATGTTCAAAATATACAGCGTCTCTAGCCTCAGAAATATAGCGGTCACTCAATGACATGAATCTATACGCATAACTATTTTGAGGATAGCCAATGAAATCGCAATCACAAGTCTTAGGTCCTATGGTAGGCCTCTTAAAGCTAGGTAAACCTACTATATCCAAACACCTCAACACTTTAAGAAAATTCAGGTTGGGAGCATAACCTTTCAATATCTGGTAAGGTCTCTTGGCTAGTTTCTTGTCGGGTACCCTGTTAAGAATATGACAAGCCGAAAGCACTGCTTCCCCCGCCCCCGCCCCCACATATCATCAGAAGGAAAGAACTTGAAAGCATATCATTCATCATTTCTTTCAAAGTTCTATTTTTACGTTCAACTACTCCATTTAGTTGAGGTAAGTATGGTGGACTAGTCTCATGAATTAATCCATTTTTCTCACAAAAATCTACTAGATAGTTAGAACCGTATTCACCACCTCGATCAGACCTGACTCTTTTAATCTTTTTATCAAGTTAATTTTCTACCTCAGCTTTAAACATATAAACATGTCCTCAGCTTCACTTTTATGTCTAAGTAAATACACTTTAGTATATCTAGAACAATCGTCTATAAAGGTGACATAATAATGTTTACCTCCTCTGCTCATAGTACTTTTAAAATCACCTAAGTCAGTGTGAATTAATTCAAGAAGATTTGTATGTCTAATTTTAGTAGGTTTACTGGGTTTTTTTTAGTAAATTTAGCCTCAACACAACTAGCACATTTTCACAAAACTTTTATACATAGTGATGAAATAAGCGATAAAGATCTAAGCTTTTTAATCGAAACTACATTCACATGACCTAATCTACCATGCAAAATATCAATAGATTCAACGATATAAGCAGAAGTAGAAGCATTATTATTAATGTTAGAAGGATTAACATTTAAAACAAATAATCCCCACAGAGATAACCCTTGCCCACCAAATCCCCATTGCGCGACATTACAACCTTGTCAGCCTCAAAAACAAATTTCACACCAGCTTTGGTTAATAAGGCACCAGACACGAGGTTTCGACGCAAGGTAGGAACATACAAAACATTATTAAGAGCAAGATTTTTCCCCGAGGTCAGTTTAAGAAAGATCTTGCCTTTGCCTGTGATCACAACAGAAGAAGGAAGAGTTACCCATGTAGGCACATTCACCATCAGCCACATCTTCTTACTCAGCAAACAGCTCCTTGTTAGCAAAAAGATGCTTCGAAGCCCATGTATCAAGAATCAAATCACTAGCATTTGCAACCATATTTGCCTCAACCACCACAGCAGCTAGAATGTCATCTTTCTCAGCAACATTAGCTTCAACAACTTTTTTTGAGGACACTAGTAAGCTTTGTGACCCCGTTTTCCACAGACATAGCACACTATATTCTTATTTGGCTTATGGATCTTACCATTAGGTTTGGCGAATTTCCCTTGACCCGATTTCTTAGCATTTTGACACTTAGCCTGACCTTGACCAGCTTTAGCCTTTTCCTTACCCTTTAACTTATCTCCATTCGAAAACCCACCAGTTTCAACGAGAGTAGCCTTAGTAGTAGTAAGAGAAAACAGGACAGATTTGCCTTTTAGACGGTTAGCTTCCTCGCTCCTCATGTGACCTATTAGTTCTTGTAGGGACAAATCTTTTTCTTGTGTTTTAGATGGTTCCTATACTCATTCCAGGTGGGGAGAAATTTCTCTAGCAATGTCAGCACACAAGTTCTCATAAACATGAACTTGCTCCATAATAGGTTTGTCAAGCCGCTACCCGACAACATACTTCTTTTTACCAGCATCATCAGCCCCATATTTTTCTCTAAGGACTCCCAAATGGTTTTAGCAGACTTATGGACCATGAATAAATCAAAAAGAGTATTAGACATGTGATTAAAGAGATGACATCTAGCAGTTTTGTTATCCTTATCATGTTTCTTAATAGTCTCTTCATTTGACCTAACAACAGAAGACACGTGAGGGGTGGCCTCTACAGCATTGAAGGTTACGGTCACATGTCGATCATTAAATAGAACATAATCAGTTTCAAGTTGTTCGAAAAACATAAGCAATTTCTGAGACCACCTCTTACAATTCGGACCATCAAAAGGTTCCAGTTTAATCAAGTCCGCGATCGTCTAACTTGAAATTACAGCCATTGTTATGACATAAATATATTGTTTTGAAATTGTTGGTAAAATTAAGACGTAACAATAAAGAGTAAGATATTACTTATCGAAACAAGAAGAGAAAGGTAGTGCCGTGGTAATCAAATTTTTCTTCAACACTTTCTTAACATAATGAGATTGACTTAGTGATATTCCATTTGGGGTTTTAATAACCCTAACTCTAAGAATAACATCAGCTTCCTCTAAGTCTTTCAACGCAAATCATAACGACAAAAACTATTTGGTTTTATTCACAACAAATAAATTACTACCAAGAATAAGCATGTCATCAACATATAAGAATATAATCAAAGAATCTGATCTAAAAAGTTTAGAATACACACACGAATCAGAATTGTTGGTAATATAGCCATCATGAATTAAAGTGTTCTCAAAATTCTCATACCACTGTTTAGGTTCTTGTATAAGACCATATAGTGATTTTCTCAATTTACACACTTTACTCTCTTGACTCTTTACCATAAACCCCTCGGGTTGAGACATATAGATTTCTTCCTTTAGGTCACCATTCAAAAAAGCAGTTTTTACATCCATTTTATGTACAACAAGATCATGAATAGCAGCTAAAACAATAAGAGTTCTAATAGTGGAAATTTTAGTCACAGGTGAGTAAGTATCAAAATAATCAATATCTTTCTTTTGTGTAAACCCTCTAACCACAAGCCTAGCCTTGAACCTTTCTATTGTACCATCGGGTCTCAATTTATTTTTAAAAATCCATTTAGTACTAATGAGTTTACTACCCTTAGGCAAATTATTCAACTCACAAGTTAATTAAAAATAATATAATCAAGTTCGTTTTTAATAGCTTCTTTCCAAAAATTAGCATCAATCGAGCTCATTGCATAAATATAAGTTTTTGGATCCGCTTCTATTAAAAAAGCAGAAACAAGTTCATCACAAGCACAATCATCACATGCGTTTTCAGTTAAAAAAGTTCTAACAAAATCATTCCCAAAGTTCTTTTCAACTCTACGCCTCTTACTCCTTCTAGGTTCAACTGCATGATCAACAAGAGTACTACTACTAGCATGCATAGAACTATCAACATGCTTAAAAGGCAAAACAGGAACATCAGGCAATGACACAACATCTTTCTTTAAAGGGAAAACATGTTCAAAATATACAGAGTCTCTAGCCTCAGAAATAGAGCGGTCACTCAATGACATGAATCTATACGCAAAACTATTTTGAGCATAGCCAATGAAATCGCAATCATAAGTCTTAGGCCCTATGGTAGGCCTCTTAAAGCTAGATAAGCCTAATTTAGCCAAACACCCCCACACTTCAAGAAAATTCAGGTTGAAGCATAACCTTTCCATATCTCGTAAGGTGTCTTGTCTAGTTTATTGTGTGGTACCCTATTAAGAATATGACAAGCCAAAAGCACTGCTTCCCCTCACATATCATCAAAAAGGCCAAAACTTAAAAGCATAGCATTCATTATTTCTTTCAAAGTTCTATTTTTACGTTCAGCTACTCCATTTGATTGAGGTAAGTAAGGTGGAATGGTCTCATGAATTAATCCATTTTTCTCACAAAAATCTACTAGATAGTTAAAACCGTATTCACCACCTCGATCAGACCTAACTCTTTTAATATTTCTATTAAGTTGATTTTCTACCTCAGCTTTAAACTTTATTAAAATGTCCTCAGCTTCACTTTTATGTTTAAGTAAATACACTTTAGTATATCTAGAGCAATCGTCTATAAAGGTGACATAATAATGTTTACCTCCTCTGCTCATAATACTTTTAAAATTAGATAAGTCAGTGTGAATTAATTCAAGAAAATTTGTATATCTAGTTTTAACAGGTTTACTGGCTTTTTTTTATAGTAAATTTAGCCTCAACACAACTAGTACATTTTTTCAAAACCTTATGTAAACAGTGATGAAATAAGCGATAAAGATCTAAGCTTCTTAATCGAATCTACATTCATATGACCTAATCTACCATGCCAAACATCAATAGACTCAGTGATATAAGTAGAAGTAGAAGCATTATTATTAATGATAGAAGAATCAACATTTAAAACAAATAAACCCCCACTGAGATAAGCCTTGCCCACAAAATCCTCATTGCGCGACATTACAACCTTGTCAGCCTCAAAAACAAGTTTCACACAAACTTTGTTTAATAAGGCATCATACACGAGGTTTCGACGCAAGGTTGGAACATACAAAACATTATTAAGAGCAAGATTTTTTGTCGAGGCTAGTTTAAGAAAGATCTTGCCTTTGCATGTGATCACAGCAGAATAAGAGTTACTAATCGTGCTTGTCGCGAGCACGATACAAAGATAAATTACCCAGACTAGGCTAATAACAAATTAATGTAATTAGGGAAGTAGGGGTCGATCCTCAGGGAGATGGTGTTTCCTATAAGATGTGAAGTGTCTCGCAATTGGTCTTATCTAACGAATATCTGGGTTTTGGGAATTTAGTTTCTAAATTACTAAAAGGCATAAACGAAAATGAAATAAAAGCAAATGGAAATGAAAACAATAAAACAAGTGATGAATTAACAATGATGAAAAACATCTAGGGAAGTAGGTTCACACATGTAGATTAATATATTGATGCAATTGGATATGGAACATGCAAATAATTCATTGTAAGTTCGTAAGAATGATGTGTTCATTACAATCATAGATCATATAGTCTAGCAGGCTTTTAGGCAATTTACTAGGTCTTAATCTACAATGTCATGCTTTGTCTATTCAATTCACGTATCTCTACCTTGGAAAAGAATTCCATTTTAGTCGATGATTTTTGGCCAGAAATCGTCAACTATCGTGATAGTCCAAACATGCATAGACACAATGTTTTAAAAGCACAATTTCTTTTATCCAATTAACATCTTTTAATCATCCTAACATGGCTACCCTACACCCTAGAAAGGTGACTACTCACTCATGGCGATGTCTAAATCTAAGATGATATTAACAATGAAAACTAGGATAGACATGTTTAGTTGATTTTGACAATATTTTAAGACTCTCTATGTGGCGATAATAACGACGCTAATTGACAATCTAGGAAATGAAACAACGATTATAACAGTACTAAAATGAATCTAAGATAACATATAAAGAAAATAACAATCAAATGGAAAACATAAAGACATTAAACAAAGGATAAAATAGGAATACCTAGGTGACGATCAACAACAAAAGCGATAACAATAATAGAAATCCCTTGCATAGAATAATCGTTCCTTGAATTACAACACTTGAACCCAACAAAGTAGATTACAAAGATGAAATTCTTATTAATCTAAGCTAAGGTTTTGATGTAGAAAGGACAGAAATAACTAAGAACTAAAGAAGAAAAGAAGAAGAAAATGAGAGAAGAGAGACTAGTTCTCCCTTCCTCCTAATCTAAAGAGAAAATGTAAGAAAAGAAGAGATTATTGTAAAGAGGATTGTGTTAGATGTGTTGAGAAGAGTGGCTGGAGCATCCTTTATATAGCATTAGGGTTTCGTGGGGAAGGGGTCGAGCATTGAACATATAGGACAAAAGAAGGAAGTTGAAGCAATTTGATCGAAGCAGCAGAGATACCCGATCAGGTACACACTTACCCGATCGGGTAAGTGGTCATCTAGAAGCTTTTGACTAACGTTTCATCTCCCTTTGCTTTGACTTGACTTCCATCATCCCCCTTGACCTCTTCAATCGGGTTTGTTGATAGGGTTTGATGTAAAGCGATGAATTCTTCCGCCTAATTGATTGATCTTCCGATAACTGCAACATCGTCTTTACTTCTTCTTTCTTTTGAATTAGTGAACCTTCTTGAAATGCCTTTCACTTGGTCAAGCTTGCTTCTTCAAATCGTCGGGTTCTAGGCAAATGCTCGGGAATATAGAAAAAGGGCGTAAAAACGTCACTTTCCCTACAAAACAGGTTAGAACATAGGAATTCGCCTAGAAGACGATATTAGCTCATAAAACGGCTTAACAAAGCACAAATGACATACAAAACCGAGCTAAAATGGGGATTAAAATCATACAAATATTCACTTATCAAACTCCCCTAAGCTAAACCTTTACTTGTCCTCAAGCAAATATAACAAACAATACCAGGACAAGGGTTGCAAGCATTGGCTACTACACCATCAGGAAACAAATCTCAACATAAAACTTTGGAAACATAATGAATCATAACCCAAAAACAACGTGGGTAAGAATGATACATAAACATGGCTGAGATTTACATAACGGCGCAGCACAAAGAATTTCACTATAGATTTTCGGCTCTTGCATGATCTTTTGACAAATGGACTCTCACGGCACACTCGAACACTTATATATGCAAAAGGTGATTTCTTTATGTGTAAATGTTTGAGACACTCACCTATCTACGACTTATGAAAATGTGTCCGCAGTCTAATATGGTAAACAATTCAAAACACAAGTCAAAGATCACAATGCACATAGAAAAGAAGCCGGAAGAATAGAAAGAAGGCTTTGGGAAATGGGTGAAAGTTGGACAAACAGTTATGGTTACTGTGAAGTTTTAAACGAGCTAGCAACTAACCAATGATAAATGGATACTTAATCCAAACTTTCGATCAATTTCCCAGAAGACGGATGACGAAGCCTAAAAGCAACAAATTGGCTTATTACACACGAAACACAAGGGTAAACTCCTTCTGAATATTGACTTGACATTTCTTAGGAGATACTCACAACTTCTTCTTTTATTTCCTTTTCTTTCTTTTTTTCTTTCGATTTTTTCATTTTTTCATTTTCCATTTTTTTTCTTCTTTCTTTTTTCTCTGAACATAACATCACATCTTGAACATTTTCGTTCTCCCAAATTCACTTTGACATCAATGAACAAAATCGTCTCAAAAGAGCACCCATACACCATAGTCTCGCTACTAGCTCAAAAGGTAGGCAGTTTTTATATGTAGCTATTATTTTTGTGAAGCATTTGTATGAAGGGGCTAATTTTGAGGTGTAATTCAAAGTGAAAAAGGCTTCAAATCTTAGTGAATCATGAATGCAATGCTTATAGAAATGAAATGAGAACCATACTTTTGCGTTTTGACATGACACACATCACAAGGAGAACTACACACACCTAGATGAGACTGGGTATAGATGTACCGGCCTAAGGAGGTTCTACCTTACAATATATGTAACTTGCCAAATGTCAAGATCAAGCGTACTCATCTATAGATTCATTCCATGCCTACTATGTACAAGACATCCCCATGTATGCACAATTCAATGAATATTGAATCATTATCTTTTGAAAGCTCTAAGTTTGAGAAATGTGACATGATAGCATAGTAAAGAAGCAAGCAAAGCATGAAAAGCATTCAATTATGTTCAGAAATTTTTAAATTTTCTCAAAAATCTTCTCTTTCTTTTTATTCAAAATTTGAAAAATGATCAACTAAAATGCAAAATGGGAAAATGCAATCCTTCCCCCAAGCTAAACATCACATTGTCCTCAATGTGAGCACAAAGACAAAATATGCAATGAGATGCTTAATGGGGAAAAGGACAAATGAAAAAAAGAAGAGAGAAGCTTATTAGTCAGCGCGGACTCCCCCAAGCTAGTCTTTTGGACTTGATAAGGAAGGTCTTTATAGATTCTTCAAAAACTCTTTTATCTGCAAAATAAATCCTAACAACGAAAAAGGGAATACAAAAATAAAAATGCAAAAAAAAAAGGAACACAGGTTGCCTCCCGAGAAGCGCAATTTAAAAGTCTTTCTAGACTTTATTTCTTTCTTTGATCATCCTTTATCTTTAAACTCACTATCATCCAACCTCATCATCATAGCGTTCTTCACATTCTCCATCCATGCCAAGCTTTTCTGAGAATAGCCTCTCCTAGCACTTTTAGCAGTAGTGCTTTTAGTATGTTCACCTTGTCATCTCCTATCTCTAATGTCAACTTCCCATTCTTGACATCAAAAACTGCACCAGTGGTGTGCAAAAAGGGTCTTCCCAAAATGATTAGGATTTGAGAGTCCTCGGCCATGTCAAGTACTAGAAAGTCAACGGGAATGAAAAACTTACCAACGTTGACGGGCACATATTCTAAAACACCCATAGGTTGTTTTAGAGAATGGTACGCCATTTGCAAAGTAATATTAGTGCATTTCAAAGCACCCATGTTAAGTTTTTCAAACATAGAAAATGGCATAACACTTACACTAGCACCTAGGTCGCAAAGGGGCTTATCAATGGTATATGTGCCTATAGTGCAAGGGATGGATTAACTACCAGGGTCCTTAAGTTTTGGTGGAGACTTATTTTGCAATAGTGCACTACACTCTTCAGTGAAAGCTACGGTCTTCATCTCATTGAAGGATCTCTTCTTTTCGTGGACTTCCTTCATAAACTTGGAATAAAAAGGAACTTGGGAAAGAAATTCAATGAAAGGGACTGTTACCTTTAAATTCTTGACGACGTCAAGGAATTTAGCATACTTTGCCTCCTCCTTGTGCTTGGCTAATCTTTGGGGAAATGGGACTTTGATCTCAATAGGGATCTCGGGCTCTTTCCCCTTTGACATGGGCACCTCATCTTCAACATCAACAACCACGGGCTCATCACACAATAAAACGAACTCGGGAAACTGACGGACAAAATCCGTCAGTAACACCGAAAATCCGTCAGTAATTTCAATTAGTGACGGAATTTCCGTCAGTAACGCGCGTCACTTCAATTGGTAACGAAAAAACGACTTCTGACGGAATTTCCGTCAGTAATTGAACTCCTGACGGCTTACTGACGGAAGTTTCGTCAGGCAATTCAATTGGAAAGTCAAGATTGACTTGACTGTACTGACGGAAATTCCGTCAGTAAAGTCAAGATTGACTTGACGTACTGACGGAAATTCCGTCAGTAAAGTCAAGATTGGCTTGAATTACTGACGGAATTTCCGTCAGTATAGTCATGATAATCTTGACTGTCCTGACGGAAATTCTGTCTGTAAGTCAAGTCAATCTTGACTTTACTGACGGAATTTCCGTCAGTACTTAATAGACTAGTGGTTGGATACAACAGCCTGCTGTCCAGCCACAATGCGTGTTTTGCATTGTTTTAAACGATTAAAATTTCAACAAAACCTGCAATACAGAAAATTCATACGTTCACCGCAAAGCGATAATTCATACTCACATCGACCGCATGGTCGGGAATCAACAAAAGGCAATAAAAATAAAGGGGAAGATCGATGGAAATTGGAAACAGAATTCATTACATAAAATGTTAAACAAATTCATACAACTTTGTTTTTACAAGCTTACAAATTCAATGGGTTCCCTAACTTAGGTAGATGATAAATTACTAACCTAAGGGGGTAACGGGAGCTCCTCCAAAACCATGCCCGTCGTCCGCGTTGTCATCTCTTGGACGTGGAGGAGGGAAGTTGTTGCACAAGTCCGGGGGAAGAAATCTCATCATAGCCGCTTGCATGGCTGCCATTTGCGCGGCTTGGTGATCCATTTGTTGTTGATTGGCCCGTACTTGTGCTTCAAGGGCAAGTCGGGCGGCTCTCTCATGTTCTCCTTCATTCGCAAGTGCATTCAATTGCTTCTTCATTTGAGTATTCTCACTTGCGAATCGAGTGTAATCTGTAGGATTGTAGGAGAAAGATGCGCGTGCACTTTTGTTGCATGGTGGATCATACCACACTTCTTTCCCCTTGTCTCTCCTCCCGAAGAGCCTCGACTTCTTATCGAATCCGTCTGCAGCTTTATAGTATGATCGGAATTCGTCTGGGGTCTCGCCAGTTGGCGTTTGCTGACTCATCTCCTCGGTGTAAGCTTCCTGAACCCACAAAAAAGAAATTATATAATTAAAAACATTAAGTAATCAAAACAAAACGAAAGTAATAAAAAGTATTAAAATTGGATATAAAAAAAACTCCTTAGTAATCATTAGACAAACTTACGTTTGTCTTAGCAGCTCTAGGGTTAACCCACTCGCCCTTCTTGTTTTTTTTTTTGTTTTCTCAAACAACTTGTACGGCGTAGGATCAACCTGAAAGTATTATAAAAACATTAAGTGATATATCGGCAATATTAATCCTTCATAATTAATATGCAATTTGTGAAGTAAAAAATAAAGGACTTACTAATTCTTTAAACTTTCTCGCCACCTGACCGTCTATTAGCCTTGTTTATGTTAGACTTCTTGGCGAATTCGGGATCGCTTTCGGGCCTATTTTTAATGTTTTCCCACCAAGTTTCAGGCACCCAATCCGGCCTATTTTTGTTATACTTGCAGCCATTAACAAGTGAGGTAATCCGCCTCGTGACCTGTTTCTGCCATTCGGGCTTCGGGTCGTAGCTCGGATCGACCGAGTTCACATGATTCTATTTCATCATAAACAACTTGTTAGTAATTGCTGAAATTGTATAACTACACGTTTTGAAAGTAATAGATAGAACCGTAATAAAATATACCTGAAAGTAATCCCACATCCGCCTACGCTGGTAGTGGCTCGCTTCACTCCATTTGGTGAAGTATTCTCGGCCTATGGTACGAATAAAAGACCAAGTAACGTATTGCTTGATCGGCCTTTCGTCCCACCTGAAAAAGATACATATTAGAACGAACGTGATAATAAAAGATACTAAAAGTTAGCGTAAAAGTGATAATAAAATAAAGTTTGCGATAATAAAAATATTCTATATATTAATTAGACACTTACCACTGGCCTTTGTCATGATTGCGAGACAGAATAATCCGGTTACTCTCCTGCTGTGTCGTCGGGATCGCCACCTGCTCTTGCTCCTGCTCCTGCTCATGAAAGGCAGCATCCTCCTCGTTCCGCTCATCATCAGCACGACGAGAACGACTAGTGCTACCTATGATTCGTCTGATAAACCCACCTGCCATAAGTAAAAGCTATATACAATGGTAATTGTTAGGTAGTTCAATATATAAAAACCGTGAGCAAACTTTTTGAATTACAATGCAAAGTTTCAAATTTGATTATAATTGTATTTTGACAAATAGATTACAATTAACTAGTGACCCTCACTATCACTATCACTACAAATCAACAAACTTTCATCATCTGAAAAAAGTATTCCGACTTCTTCCTCATCTTCCTCATTTTGTACTAGTTGAATTTCTTCATCTTCATCATCTTTTTCTTTTTCTTCATCACCGATGTCCTTGTCATACTCCCCTTCACCCCTTTCAACAACCACTTCATATTCATCCTCACTTTGTGTCTCTTCCACCAAAATTGGTGAAATTGACTGACTATTGACAACCACATCTTCTTGGAAGACAATTTCGTCAACAGGAGCATCAACATGCGATCGTGCCTTGATTTTAAAAACCGCGGACCATTGATTATCTTTCTTAGTGGTCGGATAAGGAGCATAACACACTTGATCCACTTGAAAAGCTGCCACGAATGGGTTATGTCCACGAAGTTTCTTTTTTAAGTTTACATCGACAAGTCCGTATACCTTATGGATACTAACTCCTTGTGGGGAATTATCAAACCAATCACATTTAAACAATATGGCTTTATAAATTCTGTGCTCGGTATAATAAGAAAGCTCAACTACTTCATTAAGGGTTCCGTAGTAGTCCAACCCTTCAGTAGAACTCACACAAACCCCATTGCTTATAGTAGCTTTCGGAACATCAACTCCCTCTTTAAAAGCACGAAATTTATAGCCATTGATAGAATATCTTCTCCATGTCCTCACCCAGTTACTTGGACCCCTGCTAGAGCTATTATTAAAGGATCCTTCAATCTATAAGCCTATATATCAATAAAACAATATATTAATTATATTAAGATGTTATATTCTCAATATTAATTATTAGTTAATAAGAAATTGAAATGTGATCTTACTTCATTTCCCAACCATTTCGAAAAACTTTTGTCATGTTTGCTCCAAACATCATCATAAGACGTGACATCAGGATATGTGAGTTTGATGTAAGTCTCGAATTCCCTAATAATAAGACGTGACATCAAGACATGTTTTAATTAGTAATGTACGTTTTAACTATAATGAATTAATTTTATTACGAAAAGTTATTTGTGTAATAATGAATCAACAACTTACTTTCATAAGTCTCTAAAAATTGCCCACAGTTTCTTAGCACATAAAAATGAGCTTCTTCAAACTCTTTTTCATTTAAGTACCTCGTTATACATTTCCCGGTAGTATTTCCCAAGTCATCATTGAACAACTCGGGTATATTTGAATCTAGTTGGTTATCGGAATTCACACCAACCTCCAAGTCCTTCGCTTTTGTGTTAATGTGATCTTCAAAATATAGGGAACAAAAATTAGAAATTTCCTCTAACAAAAAAGCATTGCATATGGAACCCTCGACCCGAGCTTTGTTGCCAACCTTCTTTTTCAAATGATTAAGGAACCTCTCAAATGGATACATCCATTGATATTGGACAGGTCCTCCAACTTTCGCTTCATAAGGTAAGTAAATAAGTAAATGCTCCATGGGATTGAAGAAAGAAGGGGGAAATATCATTTCTAACTTGCATAATATCTCCGCAATTCTTGACTCTAGATGTTCCATGGAATCAACTTTAATCGTAGAAATACACAAGTCTCTAAAAAATTGGCTTATTTCAGTTATAGCATTCCAAGAATTCGTCGGGAGTAAATGTTTCAATGCAACAGGAAGTAACCGTTCCATAAAGACATGACAATCATGACTTTTCATGGAATGTAACACCAAATTTCTATGGTCAACACACCGACTCAAATCTGAAGCATAACCATCCGGGAATTTCAAACTAGCAACCCATTCGCATAGAGCCTTCTTCTCCGCTGTCTCTAAAACAAACCTAGATGATATGGGTCGTTTCAAGCAATACTCAAGAAAGTCAGCTTTACCCTTAGGGCCAAATGAAGTTTTCTTTGTTACATTCATCACCGTGTTGATAAGCTGTTCAAAAAAGTTTTTCTCAATGTGCATAACATCTAAGTTGTGTCGAATCAACAATGTCTTCCAATAAGGGAGTTCCCAGAATATGCTTTGTTTCCACCAACCTTCAGTTTTGTCGTCTTTCAATCTTTTCATTTCTTCAGCAGAAGACTCGACAACTTTTGGTAAACCTTTTACCGAATCCCAGACTTCAGCACCGGTTAATTTGATTGCAACTGTGGTATCCTCAGTTTTCCTATTCTTTAGAAAATGCTTACAATTGTTGCGGAAAGGATGATCATGTTTCAAGAAAGTACGATGACAATCGAACCAACAAACCTTTCGACTATGTTTCAGAAAAAAGGATTTAGGATCTTTTTGAAGACAATAAGGACAAGCACGGTATCCGGCTGTGGACCAACCGGAAAGCATGCCATATGCAGGAAAATCATTGATCGTCCATAGTAATGCCACTTTTAATTGAAAGTTACGTTTCTTAGAGACATCATAGGTATCCACACCGGTTTCCCAAAGTTCTTTCAACTCTTTGATCAACGGTTGGAGGTACACATCCAATTTTGCTTTAGGGTTATTAGGACCTGGAACGATCATAGATAAGAACATAAATTGCCTCTTCATGCATAACCAGGGGGGTAAGTTGTACGGGGTTACAATCACGGGCCAACACGAGTAAGACTTCCCGAATTGGCCATAAGGTGAAAATCCATCTGTACACAAACCTAGGCGAACATTGCGAGGCTCACTTGCAAATTCTGGATGCTCTCTATCGAAATGTTTCCACGCTTCTCCATCACTTGGGTGTGCCATTGTCCCTCTTTCTCTTACTAGAGAGTTTTTATGGTGCCAACTCATCTCACCTGCTATGTGTTTGGTTGCAAATAGTCGTTGTAACCTTGGCGCAAGCGGGAAATAAGTCAGTGGTTTACAAGGTATTCGCTTCCGGCCACTTAAATTCTTTTTACCTTTATACCGAGAGGCATGACATTTGGTACATTCCTCAAGATCGGCATTTTCTTCTTAAAAAAGCATGCAACCGGTAGGACATGCATCGATTTTCACATGGGGTAGTTGGAGTCCCTTAAGCAAATTCTTAATCTCTTGAAAATTGCGCGCCATTTGATTATTTTTTGGAATAATGTCACTAATTAACGACATAAAACCATTGGCGCATCTAAGAGATAAGTTGTTCTCACATTTGAGTACTACCAACCTAGCAGCCGCTTGCAACAAACTCATACTACTTCCCTCATACACTGGTTGTTCGGCTTTGTTTAACATTCTAAAAAAGGTTGAAACTTGAAGATGTGGGGGATAACGAACTTCTTCATCGCTAAGGTCGTCGGGATTAAGTCGAGCCTCCATTATTTGCTCAACATTATCACGTAATGCATCTTCAACCAACTCCCGGTAAGGATTCTCACTAACTACGATACTACTTGAACTCTCTTCGGTAGCCAGTTTCTCACCGTGATACTTCCATACATAATAATTATCAGTAAAACCATTCGACCATAGATGATTTTGAACCTCCCTTTTCGATTTAAAAGCTAAGTTATCGCATTTCTTACATGGACACCTCATTTCACCGCCTAAATCCTTAAACTCACTAGATTGTTCCGCGAATTCAATAAACTCTTTCACCCCATTTGCAAATATCAGCTTGGGTTTCTTTTTTTCGTCTAATCTTTCATACATCCACCGTCGTTCTAATCTTTTCATGTTATTATGTATCTACATTTAAATATATATATATGTTATATAAATAAATTATCAGAAATTAACAACAATGATAATCAATAATCACACATAGTAAATTAAACATTTATTATTATCAATATATATATATATATATATATATATATATATATATATATATATATATATATATATATATATATAATTCTCATCAACAAGTAAAATTAATTTTCTTCAATTGGGTCCTTATCACTCCAAACTAAACCCATCATCTACGTTTCAAGTCCTAGCAAACACCACTTGTAATTTATTAATGAGGAAAAAATTCGGCAGCAATTCCCCTTTGTTTTCTAAATACACAATGTTGAATTAATATTTACTCAACATATGCATGCAGAAAACATTAAAGGAATTGTTACCGTCATTAATAAATTACAAGTTATGTGTTTACTAACTAAGTGACTTGAAACGTAGAAAGACAGTCCCAAAACGGGGACTATTCAAAAATTACTCCTAACGAGTAATTTTTGAACGGGTACTAAGTCAATATCAACACATGTAATAATTTTAACATACAAAACACATGTAATAACTAGCTACTAACAACAACAAAAATTTTGTTATCAAATGATTAAGATGCAGGGCGAAATTATATTAACAACAACCAAAACTTCATTATCAAAAACAATAATGGCTACTGATCGAGCCTATCGCAAGCCCGATGCAAAGATAATTTACCCAGACTAGGCTAATAACAAATTAATGTAATTAGGGAAGTAGGGGTCAATCCTCAGGGAGATGGTATTTCCTATGGATTGTGAGTCGTCTCACAATTGAGGTTTATCTAATGATTTTCTGGGTTTTGAGGTTTTGAATTCTAAACTAATAAAGAACATAAATAAAAACAAAATAAGAGTAAATTAAAATGAAAACAATAAAACAAATGATGAATTAACAATAATGAGAAGCATCTAGGGAAGTAGGTTCACACATGTAGATTGACATATTGATGAAATTGGATTTAGGATATGCGAATAATTCATTGCGCGTTCGTAAGAATGATGTGTTCATTACAATCATAGATCAGATGGTCTAGCAGGCATTTAGGCGATTTACTATGTCTTAATCCACTATGTCATGCTTTGTCTATTCAAATCTCGTATGTCTACCTTGGAAAAGAATTCCATACTAGTCAATGATTTTGATCAGGAATCGTCAACTATCGTTTAAAGTCCAAACATGCATAGACACAATGTTTTAAAGGCACAATTTCTTTTATCCAATTATCAACTTTTAATAAATCTAACATGGCTACCTTACACCCTAGAAATGTGACTACTCACTCATGATTATGTTTATGTTTAAGATGATATTAACAATGAAAACTAGGATAAACATGTTTAGTTGGTTTTTGACAATAATTTAGACTCTCTATGAGGCGATAATAACGACGCTATTTAACAATCTAAGAAAAGAAACTATGATTATAACAACATGAAAATGAATCTAGAATAACATAAATAGAAAATGACAATCAAATGGAAAACAATAAAGGATAATAAGTAAAGGATAAATTAGGAATACCTAGGGACGATCAACAACGAAAGTGATAACGATAATAAAAATCCCTTGCATAGAATAATTGTTCCTTGAATTACAATTCTTGAACCCAACAAAGTAGATCACAAAGATTGAAATTCTTATTGAACTAAACTAATGTTTTGGTAAGAAATGGACAGAAATAAACTTAGAACAAAAGACAAAAGAAGAAATGATCTAAACTAGAAAGACTAAAAACTAAAGAGAAAAGAAAAGATTATTCTTAAGAATATTGTAAAGAGGATTGTATAAGATGAGATGATATGAGATGAGAGGCTAGAGCATCTATTTATAGTATTAGGGTTTCGTGGAGAAGAGGTCGGGCATTAAACACATAGAACAAAAGTAGGAAGAAGAAGCCGTCATGCTCGGATCAGCAAGGATACCCGATCGGGTACACACTTACCCGATCGTGTAAGTGGACATCTAGAAGCTCTGGACTAACGTTTTGACTTGACTTCCATCATCCCCCTTGACTTCTTCAATCGGGTTTGTTGATAGGATTTGATGTAAAGCGATGAATTCTTTCGCCCAATTGATTTGATCTTCCGGTAACTACGAAACCGTCTTTGCTTCTTCTCTCTTTCGAATTAGTGAACCTTCTTGAAATGCCTTTCACTTGGTCAAGCTTGTTTCTTCAAATCGTCGGATTCTAGGCAAATGCTCGGAAATATAGAAAAAGGGCGTAGAAACGTCACTTTCCCTACAAAACAGGTTAGAACACAGGAATTCGCCTAAAAGACGATATTAGCTCATAAAATGGCTTAACAAAGCACAAATGACATACAAAACCGAGCTAAAGTGGGGGTTAAAATCATACAAATATTCACTTATCAAACTCCCTCAAGCTAAACCTTTGCTTGTCTTCAAGCAAACATAACAAACAATACCAGGACAAGGGTTGCAAGCATTGGCTACTATACCATCAAGAAACAAATCTCAACGTAAAACTTTGAAAACATAATGAATCATAACCCAAAAACAACGTGGGCAAGAATGATACATAAACATGGCTGAGATTTACATAACGACGTAGCACAAAGAATTTCACTATAGAATTTCGGCTCTTGCATGATCTTTTGACAATTGGACTCTCACGGTACACTCGAACACTCATGTATGTAAAAGGTGATTTCTTTATGTGTAAATGTTTTTGAGACACTCACCTATCTACGACTTATGAAAATGTGTCCGCAGTCTAATATGGTAAACAATTCAAAACACAAGTCAAAGATCACAATGCACATAGAAAAGAAGCCGAAAAATAAGAAGAAGGCTTTGGGAAATGGGCGAAAGGTGGACAAAACAGTTATGGTCATGTGAAGGTTAGAATGAGCTAGCAACTGACCAATGATAAATGAATACTCAATCCAAACTTTCGATGAATTCCCAAAAGACGAATAACGAAGCCAGAAGCAACAGATTGGCTTATTACACACGAAACACAAGGGTAAACTCCTTCTATTGATTTGACATTTTGAGGAGATACTCACAACTTCTTCTCTTATTTCTTTTTCTCTCTTTCTTTTTTTTTCGATTTTTTTTCATTTTTTTTCTTTTTGATCAAAACTTCACTTCTTGAACTTTTCGTTCTTCCAAATTCACTTTGACATTAAGGAACAAATCTTCTCAAAAGAGCACCCATATACCATAGTCTAGCTACTAGCTCAAAAGGTAGGCAGTTTTTTTTATATGTAGCTATTGTTTTGTGAAACATTTGTATGAAAGGGCTAATTTGAGGGGCAAATTAAAGTGAAAAAGGCTTCAAATCATAGTGAATCATGAATGCAATGCTTATAGAAATGAAATGAGAACCATACTTATGCGTATTGACATGACACACATCACAAGGAGAACTACACACACCTAAATGAGACTGGTTATAGATGTACCAGTCTAAGGAGGTTCTACCTTACAATACATGTAACTTGCCAAATGTCAAGATCAAGCGTACTCATCTATAGATTCATTCCATGCCAACTGTGTACAAGACTTCCCCATGTATGCACAATTAAATGAATATTGAATCATTATGGTTTGAAAGCTCTAAGTTTGGGAAAATGTAACATGATAGCATAGTAAACAAGCAAGCAAAGCATGAAAGACATTCAATTGTGTTCAAAATTTTAAAATCTCTCTTTAAAATCTTCTCTTTCTTATTCAAAATTTGAAAAAATGATCAACTAAAATGCAAAATGGGAAAATGCAAAATGGGAAAATGCAATCCCTCCCCCAAGCTAAACATCACATTGTCCTCAATGTGAGCACAAAGACTAAATATGCAACGAGATGCTTAATGGGAAGAAAGGAAAAATGAAAGAAGAATGAAGCTTACTAGCCAGCGCAGACTCCCGCAAGCTAGTCTTTTGGACTTGACAAGGAAGGTCTCTATAGATTCTTCAAAAACTCTTTCATCTGCAAAGAAATCTAACAAAACAACGTAAAAGGGAAAAAGCAAAAATAAGGATGCAGAAAGGGAAAACACGGGTTGCCTCCTGAGAAGCGCTTGTTTAACGTCCTGCTCGACGAATTCTCCTATGAAATCATTAGGTTGGGGATGGACGTTCCGTATATACAATATCTAAACATCCGATGATAGAATTGCTATAGTAGAGTTTCAGTCTGTGTCCATTGACTTTGAATTTCTCACCATTGCTAGTCATTAGTTCCACATAGCCATACTTGCTGACATATGTGACAGTGAATGGTCCAGACCATTGTGATCGAAGTTTTCCCGGAAAGATTTTCAAACGGGAATTGAAAAGAAGTACTTGGTCACCGACATTAAATTCTTTTTTAATTATCCTCTTGTCGTGCCAACGCTTCGTTTTCTCTTTATAGATCCTAGAATTCTCGTAAGCTTGCAAACGAAATTCCTCTAGCTCGTTGAGTTGCAAAAGTCGTCTATCAACGCTAAGCTTAGTGTCTAAGTTGAGTTCTTTGATAGCCGAGTAAGCTTTATACTCTAACTCGACAGGAACATGAGAGGCCTTTCCATAAACCAACCGATAAGGAGATGTTCCAATCGGGGTTTTGAAAGCTGTGCGATAAGCCCATAAGGCGTCATCGAGCTTATTACTCCAATCAGTTCTAGATCTTGAGACTACTTTCTGAAGAATTGTTTTCAACTCTCTGTTTGAGACTTCTACTTGACCGCTGGTCTGTGGGTGGTAGGCTAATCCTCGTCTGTGATACACACCATATTTGGCAAGCAGAGTGTCTAACTGCTTTTCTCCAAAATGAGTTCCTCGATCACTAATCACGCCTCTGGGTACACCAAAACGTGGAAAGATGATCTTCTTAAATAGCCGTATCACAGCTCTAGCATCATTAGTAGGGGTGGCAATTGCTTCTACCCACTTAGAAACATAGTCGACAGCGACTAAGATATAACGATTTCCGTTAGAAGAAGGGAATGGTCCTTGATAGTCAATACCCCAGACATTGAATATTTCGACTTCCAATATGCCGTTTTGAGGCATTTCATGTCTCTTGGATATTTGACCCATTCGTTGACAGGCGTCACAAGCCATAACAAAGTCTTTTGAATCTTTAAACATCGAGGGCCAGAAAAACCCGGATTGTAAGACCTTGGCTACGGTCTTAGACGGACCATGATGACCACCATAAGCAGATGAGTGGCATTCTTCTAAAACTCCTTTAACTTCCCACTGGGGAATACATCGTCTGTAAAGACCATCAGAACACTGCTTGAAAATATAAGGGTCATCCCAAACAAAGAATTTTGCATCATGCAAAAATTTCTTTCTTTGGTTATAAGAAAGGTCAGAAGGTAGCTGGCGACTGACAAGAAAATTGGCCATATCAGCATACCAAGGAGAAGAGTCAGCAATTGCCATTAATGAATCATCAGCAAACGAATCATTAATTGGTGTGGGTAATCCTATTTCAGTTACTCTTATCCTTGAGAGATGATCAGCGACTACATTCTCGGCTCCTTTCTTATCCCGGATCTCTAGATAAAACTCTTGAAGGAGTAAGATCCATCGGATAAGTCGAGGTTTTGCCTCTTTCTTTGAAAGCAGATATTTCAAAGCAGCATGATCAGTGTAAACAATGACTTTCGATCCTATAAGGTAAGAACGAAATTTGTCTAAGGCGTAGACAACGGCAAGAAGTTCTTTTTCAGTGGTGGCGTAGTTGATTTGGGCAGGATCTAAGGTTTTACTAGCATAATAAATTGCATGAAGGAACTTTTCCTTTCTTTGCCCCAAAACAACTCCAACGGCATAATCACTCGTATCGCACATAAGTTCAAATGGAAGATTCCAGTCAGGTGACTGGATTATATGTGCGGTGATTAAAGCGCGTTTGATTCTGTTGAATGCCTCAAGGCATTCCTTTGTGAAAGTAAAAGGTGCATCCTTAAAAAGGAGCTCAGTCAGGGGCTTGGCTATTTTAGAAAAATCTTTTATAAACCGTCGGTAGAAACCGGCGTGGCCAAGGAAACACCTGATTCCTTTTATATTAGCAGGTGGTGGCAGTTGTTCAATAACTTGGATCTTAGCTCGATACACTTCAATACCTCTTTCAGAAATGATGTGTCCTAAAACTACACCTTCGTTCACCATCAAGTGACATTTTTCCCAATTGAGAACAAGGTCGACTTCTTCACAGCATTTTAGAACTTTCGATAGATTTGTCAAACAATTATCAAAGAAAATGCCATAGACGCTAAAGTCGTCCATGAATACTTCCATGATAGTCTCAACAAAATCTGAAAAGATACTAGTCATGCAACGCTGGAAAGTGGCAGGTGCATTACACAGGCCAAACGACATTCTGCGATAAGCGAAAGTACTATAAGGACAGGTGAAGGTGGTTTTCTCTTGGTCCTCAGGGTGGATAAGAATTTGGAAAAATCCTGAGTAACCATCTAGATAGCAGAAATATTTGTGGCAAGCTAACCTCTCTAGAATTTGATCAATGAAGGGTAGAGGATAATGATCTTTTCGAGTTGATTGATTCAACTTCCTGTAGTCAATACACATACGCCATCCCGTCACAATCCTTGTGGGGATGAGCTCATTCTTTCATTCTTGACTACTGTTGTTCCTCCTTTCTTGGGAACAACTTGGACAGGGCTAACCCATTTTGAGTCAGAGATTGCATAGATTATGCCAGCATCTAGTAATTTCATAAGTTCAGCTTTAACTACTTCTTGCATGTTAGGATTAAGACGGCGTTGACCTTGAACACAAGGTTTTTGGCCTTCTTCTAAGTTGATTCTATGCATGCAAAAGTCGGGGCTTATGCCAGTGAGATCTTCCAGTTTATAACCTATTGCCTTTTTATGTTTTCTCAAGATAGTCAATAGTGAGTTTAACTAATTTTCACCTAGGAGAGCACTTACTATGACTGGGCAATATTTAGACTCATCTAAAAAAGCATATTTTAAATTTGAGGGAAGAGGTTTAAGTTCGGGTTTATGTACTTCTGCCTTGGCAGGAGCATCAATTAAGCTTATGAACTCCTCAACTTCTTCAGACGGTATCTCTTTTCCAGTCAAGTCCCTTTCCAGCTCACTAATCTCAAAATTGTCGTTCTCAGAGATATCCTCTAGCAATAAAATTGCTTCTAAAGGATCCTCAATTATTGACGGATACAGAGATTCATCAATGATTGAGTCGACAATGTCAAGAAAACAGCAAGGCTCTTCAAGCATAGGGCTCTTCATTGCACTGTTTAAGTTGTAGGTGACTTTATCATCACCTACTTCTAATGTCAATTTTCCATTCTTGACATCGATTACTGCTCCCGCAGTGTGTAGAAATGGCCTTCCTAAAATGATAGGGATTTGCGAATCTTCAGCCATATCTAACACTATGAAATCGACTGGAATGAAAAACCTCCCTACTCTAACATGTACATCTTCTAAAACTCCCATAGGTTGTTTTAGAGAACGATCTGCCATTTGCAGGGTGATACTTGTGCATTTGAGAACTCCCATATTCAATTTTTCGCAGATGGAATAGGGCATGACGCTTACACTAGCACCTAGATTGCATAAAGCTTTATCAATAGTGTAGGTGCCTATAGTGCAAGGTATAGAGAAACTACCAGGATCCTTTAACTAAAGAGGGGACTTATTTTGCAATAAAGCACTGCATTTAGCGGTGAATGCTATGATTTCAACATCATCTAAAGTCCTCTTCTTTGTCAAGATATCCTTCATAAATTTCGTGTAAGAAGGGATTTGAGTGATTAATTCAGTGAAGGGAACCGTTACTTGGAGGTTTTTGACTACTTCCATGAACTTACCGAACTAGGTTTCCTTATGATTTCTCCTCAAACGTTGGGGAAATGGAACTTGAATTTTGATGGGTTCCTTTTCAGGTTCATCCTTCTTTTCAGGTTTGTCTTCCGCTTCCTTAGCGGTGGATGGTTGAGTTTCTTTTTGGCTTTCTTCTTGTGAAGGCTCAACTGTTGGTTCTTTGGGTTGCTGAGGTTCCGCATAAGTGGTACCACTCCTAAGGGTGATAGCATTTGCGGTGTCCCTCGGTTGTTCACCATGAGGTGGGAGTTGGCCTTGTTTTCTTTGGGCATTAGAGGCAGCCAATTGGGCCATTTGAGTTTCAAGCATCTTGATGGCAGCACTTTGAGCTTGATCACTCTTTTGAAGTTGAGCAAACATTGAATCTTGTTTTTGAACAACTTGTAGAAGCATGGATTCAATTTTGCTCAAGCTTGAGTCATTAGGTTGGCCTTGAATTTGAGATGGTTGGTGCTGAGGTTGATTTTGGTATGGTTGGTTGAAGTTAGGTTGGAATGAAGGTCTCTGGTTGTGAAAACCGGGTGGATTGTAAGGCTTTTGTTGGTGTGGTATGAATGGTTGTTGAATTTGTTGTTGGGGATTTCGAATGTTAGTGCTTTTGTAGGACAGAAAAAGGGTGGTTTTTTGTGTTTTCGTTATAGAAGTTTGAGAAAGCGTTGCCTTGCCTATATCCTTGATAGGCATTGACTTGCTCTATTGAACTTCTACATTCTTGAAAACTATGCCCTCCAACCCCACATGTCTCACATACCACTACGTGGTTAGTGACGTTGATATGTTCCTTGGATTGGGAAGAGCTTCCTACTTGTTGCTGCAGAAGGGCTAATTGGGCTTCCAGGAGTGCTACTTTACTTGAATCATCCTGCTTGGCTTTGAGTGGCATAGCACGCGAGTTGCTATATTGAGAATCTGGATTGCCATTGACTCGATAGTCGCACTAGCTATTTCTACATCGATTTGATCGAAACGACCATTGTTAGCGGAGTCGAGGATACGACGCGATTCGCCACAACAACCGTTGTAGAAGGTGATAGCTAGGAACCATGAATCAAGGCCATGATGAGGACATTCTCTTTGTAATTCTTTGTACCTTTCCCATGCCTCATAAAGACTTTCATCGCCTCTCTGACGGAATCCAGTAATTTGACTCCGTAAGAGTGCGGTTCGTTCTGGTGGGAAGTACTTTTGATAGAAAGCAAGAGCTAGACCATCCCAGTCGACTATTCCTAAGGCAACTCGGTCAAGACTATTGATCCAGAGTTTTGCCTTTCCTCTTAAAGAGAAGGGAAAGAGCATTTCCCTAATCTGTTCTTGGGATACTCCAGTTTGTCTAATCGTGGAGCAATAGTCACAGAAGTTTTGGATATGAAGGTTGGGATCTTCTGTGGCATTGCCACCAAATTGATTTCTTTCTATTAGATTGATGAAGGCAGGTTTGATTTCGAAGTTTTGGGCTAGAATTTGAGGTGTAGCGATACCCTTTGGAAGTGTATCTGCGGTGGGTTTGGAATGGTCGAAAAATCGAACTATTTTTGTTTGTGAAGATGAAGATGGAATGTTGGTTAAAAGTTGATTGGTTTTTGGAAATGGAGATGAAAATGGATCTTCTTCTCCTTCAAGATTAGGTAAGATATCCGAGTATTTCTCACGAATACGATCTAAACTTGAAATATCACAAGCTTTTGAAATTTCGTTGAATAGCTTTAATTTCCTACGCAGAGTTCTTTCTAGTTCGGGGTCTAAAGGAATAGGGGTCCCTAGTCTAGAAGATCTGGGCATAAGATTGGAAAGCTAAGGTGAAAAATCAAGAGAGGTCTATTTGATCGAGCCTGTCGCAAGCCCGATGCAAAGATAATTTACCCAGACTAGGCTAATAACAAATTAATGTAATTAGGGAAGTAGGGGTCGATCCTCAGGGAGATGGTATTTCCTATGGATTGTGAGTCGTCTCACAATTGAGTTTTATCTAACGATTTTCTGGGTTTTGAGGTTTTGAATTCTAAACTAATAAAGAACATAAATAAAAACAAAATAAGAGTAAATTAAAATGAAAACAATAAAACAAATGATGAATTAACAATAATGAGAAGCATCTAGGGAAGTAGGTTCACACATGTAGATTGACATATTGATGAAATTTGATTTAGGATATGCGAATAATTCATTGCCCGTTCGTAAGAATGATGTGTTCATTACAATCATAGATCAGATGGTCTAGCAGGCATTTAGGCGATTTACTAGGTCTTAATCCACTATGTCATGCTTTGTCTATTCAAATCTCGTATGTCTACCTTGGAAAAGAATTCCATACTAGTCAATGATTTTGATCAGGAATCGTCAACTATCGTTTAAAGTCCAAACATGCATAGACACAATGTTTTAAAGGCACAATTTCTTTTATCCAATTATCATCTTTTAATCAATCTAACATGGCTACCTTACACCCTAGAAAGGTTACTACTCACTCATGATTATGTTTATGTTTAAGATGATATTAACAATAAAAACTAGGATAAACATGTTTAGTTGGTTTTTGACAATAATTTAGACTCTCTATGAGGCGATAATAACGACGCTATTTAACAATCTAAGAAAAGAAACTATGATTATAACAACATGAAAATGAATCTAGAATAACATAAATAGAAAATGACAATCAAATGGAAAACAATAAAGGATAATAAGTAAAGGATAAATTAGGAATACCTAGGGACGATCAACAACGAAAGTGATAACGATAATAGAAATCCCTTGCATAGAATAATCGTTCCTTGAATTACAATTCTTGAACCCAACAAAGTAGATCACAAAGATTGAAATTCGTATTGAACTAAACTAATGTTTTGATAAGAAATGGACAGAAATAAACTAAGAACAAAAGACAAAAGAGGAAATGATCTAAACTAGAAAGACTAAAAACTAAAGAGAAAAGAAAAGATTATTCTTAAGAATATTGTAAAGAGGATTGTATAAGATGAGATGATATGAGATGAGAGGCTAGAGCATCTATTTATAGTATTAGGGTTTCGTGGAGAAGAGGTCGGGCATTAAACACATAGGACAAAAGTAGGAAGAAGAAGCCGTCATGCTCGGATCAGCAAGGATACCCGATCGGGTACACACTTACCCGATCGGGTAAGTGGACATCTAGAAGCTCTGGACTAACGTTTCATCTTCCTTCGCTTTGACTTGACTTCCATCATCCCCCTTGACTTCTTCAATCGGGTTTGTTGATAGGATTTGATGTAAAGCGATGAATTCTTTCGCCCAATTGATTTGATCTTCCGGTAACTACGAAACCGTCTTTGCTTCTTCTCTCTTTCGAATTAGTGAACCTTCTTGAAATGCCTTTCACTTGGTCAAGCTTGTTTCTTCAAATCGTCGGGTTCTAGGCAAATGCTCGGAAATATAGAAAAAGGGCGTAGAAACGTCACTTTCCCTACAAAACAGGTTAGAACACAGGAATTCGCCTAAAAGACGATATTAGCTCATAAAATGGCTTATCAAAGCACAAATGACATACAAAACTGAGCTAAAGTGGGGGTTAAAATCATACAAATATTCACTTATCAGCTACTATCCTACGTCAATTAAAGACAAACAAATAATTAAGACGGAAGGCGAAATTAAATTGATAACAAAAATTTCATTAACAAAAAAATTAATGGCTACTATCCTACGTCAATTAAAGACAAACAAATGATTAAGACGGAGGGCGAAATTAAAATAAAGGTAAATATATTACCTAAGGATGAAAATAAACAAACACTTTCCGACAAGATGCGGCGGCGACAAGTAGCTAGTGGTGGTCCACGGTAGGAGGTAGCTAGTGGTGGTCGTCAGATCTACAACAAACAACTAATAAGCAACATATAAATTAACAAAAGGAGAAAAGAGAGAGAATGAAATAGTTAATTCAACTTACCAAGGATGTGGTGGTCGGAAAGTGGTAGCCGGAGGAAGTTAGCCAGTGGTAGATAAGTAGAAGGTAGCATTGTGAAGGTAGCTGCCCTTGCTTTTGGTGGGTATTAGAAGAGGCATATTGGGAAATTTTAGCTTCCAACAATTTGATGGCGGCGTCCTTAGCTTGATCGCTCTCCTGGAATTGAGCTATCATGGTGTCTTGCCTTTGAGCCAATTGCAGCATCATGGCTTCAAGTTTACTTACACCATTGTCACCTTGTTGAGATGTAAAGGATTGAAATTGTTCTAGCTTTTGTGTGAGAAGGGCTACTTGAGCTTGTAAAAGTGTCAAAGTGGGGTCCTCTTGCTTAGATTTCGATGGTATGGAGCGGGAATTTCTATATTGAGAATCGTGAATTGCCATGGATTCAATGGTAGTGTGAGAAATTTCAACATTGATTTGATCAAATCTTCCATTGTTAGCAGAATCCAGGATTCGACGGGACTCTATATAACACCCATTATAGAATGTGATGGCAAGGGGCCATGGATCTATCCCATGATGAGGACACTCTCTTTGCAAATCCTTGTACCTCTCCCAAGCTTCATATAGGCTCTCATCATCCCCTTGTCGGAAACCAGTGATTTGACTTCTCAACAAAGCGGTCTTTTCTGGAGGAAAGTACTTTTGGTAGAAGGCAAGAGCTAAACTCTCCCAATCGGTGATACCTAATGTAACCTTATCAAGGCTATGTATCCACAACTTTGCCTTACCCCTCAAAGAGAATGAGAAGAGCATCTCTCTAATTTGCCCTTGGGTGACTCCAGTTTGTCTAATAGTGGAGCAATAGTCACAGAAGTTTTGGATGTGAAGGTTGGGATCTTCTGTGGCATTGCCACTAAATTGGCTTCTTTCTATAAGGTTAATGAAGGCAGGTTTGATTTCAAAGTTTTGGGCTGCGATTTGGGGTGTAGCAATACCCCTTGGAAGTGTTTCTGCGGTGGGTTTGGAATGGTCTGAAAGTCGAACCATTTTCTTTTGTGAAGATGAAGATGGAGTGTTGTTTGAAAGTTGATTGGTTTTTGAGAATGGAGATGAGAATGGATCTTCTTCTCCTTCGAGATTAGATAAAATATCCGAGTATTTCTCACGAATACGATCTAAACTTGAAGTATCAGAAGCTTTTGAGATTTCGTTGAATAGCTTTCGTCTCCTACGCAGAGTTCTTTCTAGATCGGGGTCTAAAGAGATAGGGGTCCCTAGTCTAGAAGATCTGGGCATAAGATTGAAAAGCTAAGATGAAAAATCAAGAGAGGTCTAAAGGAATTTGGGTTCCTAAAGACTAGATAAAACTAATTGCAATAAAAATCACAAGAAAAAGGAAAACTAAACCGTGCTCCCCGGCAACGGCGCCAAAATTTGATCGTGCTTGTCGCGAGCCCGATACAAAGATAAATTACCCAGACTAGGCTAATAACAAATTAATGTAATTAGGGAAGTAGGGGTCGATCCTCAGGGAGATGGTGTTTCCTATAAGATGTGAAGTGTCTCGCAATTGGTCTTATCTAACGAATATCTGGGTTTTGGGAATTTAGTTTCTAAACTACTACAAGGCATAAACGAAAATGAAATAAAAGAAAATGGAAATGAAAACAATAAAACAAGTGATGAATTAACAATGATGAAAAACATCTAGGGAAGTAGGTTCACACATGTAGATTAATATATTGATGCAATTGGATATGGAACATGCAAATAATTCATTGTGAGTTCGTAAGAATGATGTGTTCATTACAATCATAGATCAGATGGTCTAGCAGGCTTTCAGGCAATTTACTAGGTCTTAATCTACCATGTCATGCTTTGTCTATTCAATTCACGTATCTCTACCTTAGAAAAGAATTCCATTTTAGTCGATAATTTTCGGCCAGAAATCGTCAACTATCGTTATAGTCCAAACATGCATAGACACAATGTTTTAAAAGCACAATTTTTTTTATCCAATTAACATCTTTTAATCAAACTAACATGGCTACCCTACACCCTAGAAAGGTGACTACTCACTCATGGCGATGTCTAAATCTAAGATGATATTAACAATGAAAACTAGGATAGACATGTTTAGTTGATTTTGACAATATTTTAAGACTCTCTATGTGGCGATAATAACGACGCTAATTGACAATCTAGGAAATGAAACAACGATTATAACAGTACTAAAATGAATCTAAGATAACATGTAAAGAAAATAACAATCAAATGGAAAACATAAAGACATTAAACAAAGGATAAAATAGGAATACCTAGGTGACGATCAACAACGAAAGCGATAACAATAATAGAAATCCCTTGCATAGAATAATCGTTCCTTGAATTACAACACTTGAACCCAACAAAGTAGATTACAAAGATGAAATTCTTATTAATCTAAGCTAAGGTTTTGATGTAGAAAGGACAGAAATAACTAAGAACTAAAGAAGAAAAGAAGAATAAAATGAGAGAAGAGAGACTAGTTCTCCCTTCCTCCTAATCTAAAGAGAAAATGTAAGAAAAGAAGAGATTGTTGTAAAGAGGATTGTGTTAGATGTGTTGAGAAAAGTGGCTGGAGCATCCTTTATATAGCATTAGGGTTTCGTGGGGAAGGGGTCGAGCATTGAACATATAGGACAAAAGAAGGAAGTTGAAGCAATTTGATCGAAGCAGCAGAGATACCCGATCGGGTACACACTTACCCGATCGGGTATGTGGTCATCTAGAAGCTTTTGACTAATGTTTCATCTCCCTTTGCTTTGACTTGACTTCCATCGTCCCCCTTGACCTCTTCAATCGGGTTTGTTGATAGGGTTTGATGTAAAGCGATGAATTCTTCCGCCTAATTGATTGATCTTCCGACAACTGCGACATCGTCTTTACTTCTTCTCTCTTTTGAATTAGTAAACCTTCTTGAAATGCCTTTCACTTGGTCAAGCTTGCTTCTTCAAATCGTCGGGTTCTAGGCAAATGCTTGGGAATATAGAAAAAGGGCGTAGAAACGTCATTTTCCCTACAAAACAGGTTAGAACACAAGAATTCGCCTAGAAGACGATATTAGCTCATAAAACGGCTTAACAAAGCACAAATGACATACAAAACCGAGCTAAAATGGGGATTAAAATCATACAAATATTCGTTTATCAGTTACCCATGTAGACACATTCATTATCAGCCACATCTTCGTACTCAGTAAACAGCTCCTTGTTAGCACAAAGATGCCCGAAGCCCGTGTATTCAGAATCTAATCACTAACATTTGCGACCAAATTTGCCTCAACCACCACAACAGTAATAATGTCATCCTTCTCAACAACATTAGCTTCAGCAACTTTCTTTTGAGGACACTGGTACGCTTTGTGACCCGGTTTTCCACAGACATAGAACACTAGATTCTGATTTGGCTTATGGATCTTATCAGTAGGTTTCGTAGACCCGATTTCTTAGCATTCTGACTCTTAGCCTGACCCTGACCAGTATTAGCCTTTCCATTACCCTTGAACTTATCTCCATTTGAAGACCCACCGGTTTCAACGATATTAGCCTTAGTAGTAGTAAGAGACAACTGGACAGATTTGTCTTTGAGACGGTTAACTTCCTCGGACCTCATGTGACCTATTAATTCTTGTAGGGACAAATATTTTTTCTTGTCTTTCAAATGATTCCAATACTAATTCCAGGAGGGGGGAAATTTCTTTAGCAACACATTAGCTAGAAAGACCTCATCTAGTTTAATACCAAAATTAATGTCGTCAGCACACAAGTTCTCATAAACATAAACTTGCTCCGTAATAGGGTTGTTATCTACCATTTGAAACCCAAGCCACTACCCGCCAACATACTTCTTTTTACCCGCATCATCAGCCCCATATTTTTCTCTAAGGACTCCCAAATGGTTTTAGCATACTTATGGACCATGAATAAGTCAAAAAGAGTATTATACATGTGATTATAGAGATAACATCTAGCAGTTTTGTTATCCTTATCATGTTTCTTAATAGTCTCCTCATTTGACCTAACAACAGAAGACACGGGAGGGGTAACCTCTACAACATTAAAGGTTGCGGCCATAGGAGGATCATTAAACAAAACATAATCATATTCAAGTTGTTCGAAAAACATAAGCAATTTCTGAGACCACCTCTTATAATTGTGACCTTCTAAAGGTTCCCGAATAGACAAGTCTGGGATCGTCTTGCTCGAAATTACAGCCCTTGTCTCGACAGAAATATATAGTTTTCAAATTGTTGGTAAAATAAAGACGTAACAATGCAGAGTAAGATAGGGCTTATAAAATAAAACAAGAGAAAGGCAGTGCCGTGGTAATGTAGCCACTGACTTGAAAACTATATCGGAACGTCTTCGGTGGTAATCGTCTCACGGCGGTAGTTCCCCAAGGTTAACATTGCGACCTCGTACACAACCACTCATGTAAAGAAGCCTTGGAACAAACAGAAACTGTACCCAGAAATTAACAGTAGCAGGGAAGAAGATGAGAAAGTTTGAGAGTGAGCATTATGAATTGATTTGTGTCGTGTTTTTTCTGAACTGAAAAGCTGTCTATTTATAACAAAAATAGACTAGCTATTGGAGCAAAAACCGCTCCACTTAATCATAGTCAAAGGCATGATTAATGGAGTTAATTAGCCTCCTTAATTTCAGCCAGTAAGAATCATATTTGACTGACTGTTACAAAAAATACAAATTGAAATCAGATACACTGAATGTGGACAGAACACAAAACACACACAGGCCCAAAAGGCTAAAAGTGAACCAAGGCCCGCATCGCAGGTGCTCTACCCAAACCTAAACCCAAACCCGAGCCCGAGCAGGAGGCAAGCCGAGCCGGGCCGACGCGCGCGTGTTTGTGTTTGGACCCAAACCCACAAGTCCAATAAGCTCAAAAAAACCCTCTTTGTTCACTCTATTGAACACTACAAAGACAAGTAATATTAAAAACAAGAGGAAACAAGCCAAACCCACCGATATTGGATAGGCAAAAGAAAGAGAAAGTTTACTTATGACTGTAACAAGCCATCACTGCCAACAATCCCCCACTGATGGCGAAGATGGAGCTAAAGAAGAATTCCTGGGTAAAGAAGGGTGGATACTTAAACGTTCAATGTGTTTCGACTTGAATTGACGTAGTAGTGAAATGAGGCAACAACTTACTTTCAATAAGTGAATATATTTCGATTTGAATTCCTTGTCGGGCTTTGCTTGAGACCCCCACAACACATGACATTCCTTCTAAGACTGTTTTGTTCCGCGATTTATAGTGCAACGCATTTAGAGCCACGCGTTGACCCTGATTTAAGTGAGTGCTCTAGCGAGAATTGGTATGTTCTCACATAGATGGTGGCTAGACCATCACACCCCAATAGATAGCTCAAGTTCTTCTCAATAGCACTTATCACAAGAGCTATTAAGCATAAAAATCCAACCTGAAATAAAAAAACACACTCCATCAAGTGTGTCTCAAAAGCACCACCAAAAATGGCTATGGAACGTCAAACGCCATAGGAATGGAAGGTATAGAATTCATCAAGAATCACTCAATCTTGACTTGTGGACTTAACCCCCATTCCCCTCTTCATCTTATGGACTACTCTCCTTGTTAACCCCTTTGTAAAGGGATCGGCAAGATTACGTTTGGACGTCACATAGACCAAAGAAATAACTCCATTTTTCAGGAGTAGTTTTACCACACCGTGCCTGATTCGAATATGTCGTCTCTTATCATTCATTATAAACATCGTTCTTAGCAACACTGACAGATGCCTGCCAATTACAGTGTAAGAAGACTGGTGTAACCTGTCCCACCCACATTGGCACGTCTGCTAGTAAGTTCCTTAACCATTCTACTTCTTGACCTGTCAACTCAAGAGCAATAAACTCAGAATCCATGGCGGAGCATGCTATACAGGTCTGTTTTGCAGACTTCTACGATATAGCACCTCCGCCTAAGGTGAACATGATATGTCAAGTTTTTATATGATTTTACTCCCTATTTTAGCTCGATTTTACATGATTATTATACTTTGTTTAGTATATTTGTGAGCTAATTACGTGTTCGAGGTGCATTGCTTGTTTTTGCTGCATTTTGTAGGAATCTAAGCATTTGGAGGATTTTTCCTAGCACATTAGCAAGCACCACAGTACACCAAGCTAATGGAAACAAGATGGTCCATGGAAGGACAATATGGCGAATGAGAAGCCCCAACATAAATATTTGTGAAATGTGTTGATGTACAAATGAGAAACCAAAACTGAAGCCCAATTTATGGAGTCCACAACTGAACATAGGGATGCTCTTTGGATGCTCATGGGATGCCAAGACTATGCAATTAATAGGAGAATTAAGGAGCTTAAAGCTATATCATAGGATTCCTCAAGCATTTAATTGAGTAATCAAGCAATTATTCCCGGATTAGTGGAACCCCGATCAGGGTTCCCATTCCTCGATCGGGGTTTGGGTTCTGTGCGTGCATACGTTTCAAGTCCCTCTCCCTATATAAAGGAGAGGGACTTCGAAACTTAGGGGCATCTTTCTCATTATCTTTTACATTATCTTTACACATATTTCTCCCTTAAATTTTCCTAAGTTTAAGCACACAAATTTCTATTAGTTTCATATTTAGTTAAACATTTGGACTTTATTATTTGGGTTGTGATTCTTGATTATGAGTAGCTAATCTTCTATTTCTTAGTGTAACTGGAACAAGTTTTCCTCTTTTAACATTGTAAGACTCTTTGAACTTCTTCTTCTTTAGTTAATACCATTTTCTCATGTTTATTTTCCATTGTTGAATGAATTATTGTTGAGAGTAACCATCTTAGCAAGTTGTTTGTTTAATTAGTGCTTTGTCCAGATAATTTTGGTTAATTTGTCTTGATATTGTTGAAGCAACCTTGAAAGACTCCAACTTTGGTTTAAAGTTGGAATCTGTTGAGTGGAATTTGGTTTATTATGTGGTTAGAACATGGTTTAGTGTTTTATTACATGATTCTAGCTTGTTTATTTGGTTTTGTTCATAAAGCTTGCATCTTTAATTTGGGTTCATATTTTAGTGGGTGTAAATTGGGTTGTAAAGGGTTATCCTTGGTTGAGTTAATCCTTGTTGACTATTTTCTTAGAAACTTGTATTAGATAACTAGAGAAGAGAGGAAAGAAAGAGTTTTTACTTTGCTAATTGTTGGGAACATGGGAAAATTACACTAAGTTAGTTTCTTTATATTTGAATATTTGAATCTTAAGTACTTGTGTAACACCCCACGTTTGTTGAAGAGGTCCATTGATAGGCTTAAATGACTAGTGCTTAAAGGGTTTGAAAGTACTACTCATATCAACAAAGTGCACTTTCTTTTCTGGTCATCCATGCAAAAGAACTCAAAAGTTAAGCGTGCTTGACTGAGAGTAGTCTTGGGATGGGTGACCTCCTGGGAAGGTTCCCGGGATGTGCATGAGTGAGGACAAAATGCGCTGGAAAGGACCCGTGTTGATCTGTGGGCCATGTACACAGCCTGGAGAGCTATCATGAGTGACCGCTCCCGACCCAAGGTTTGGGTCGGGGTGTTACAAATGGTATCAGAGCAACCCTGCGACCGTGTGGTGATGGAGGCAGTTGTTATACGCTCCATTGTGATCACCCACCTAGCGGGGGAGGATTCTGGGTTAGCGGTTATGCTCCCAGGCGCAACGAGGACGTTGCGTTCTTCAAGTGGGGGTGATTGTAACACCCCACGTTCGTTGAAGAGGTCCATTGATAGGCTTAAATGACTAGTGCTTAAAGGGTTTGAAAGTACTACTCATATCAACAAAGTGCACTTTCTTTTCTGGTCATCCATGCAAAAGAACTCAAAAGTTAAGCGTGCTTGACTGAGAGTAGTCTTGGGATGGGTGACCTCCTGGGAAGGTTCCCGGGATGCGCATGAGTGAGGACAAAATGCGCTGGAAAGGACCCGTGTTGATCTGTGGGCCATGTACACAGCCTGGAGAGCTATCATGAGTGACCGCTCCCGACCCAAGGTTTGGGCCGGGGTGTTACAAATGGTACCCTCGAGATTTGCCATTTTGCACGAAATACCCATAATTTTGATCTAGAAAACTTTAAGAGGTCATAACTCGTGTTTACGAGATCAGAAAGTGACGATTTTTTTTTTTCAAATCGATCGTCTTTCCAAGTACTACGATTTGAAAAACGAGTTCGGAATTCGTAACCAAGAGATATGCTTGCTCAAAGTTTGTTCGGTCAAAAAAACTTCGACATGCAATAACTCCTAGCTACAAGATCCAAATACAATAAATTTTTTTTCAAATCGTAGTTCTCGGAAAGATGATCGATTTGAAAAAAATAATCGTCACTTTATGATCTCGTAAACACGAGTTATGACCTCTTAAAGTTTTCTAGATCAAAATTTTGGGTATTTCGTGCAAAATGGCAAACCTCAGGGGTACCATGTGAATTTTCCGAAATTTTAAAATTACACCTAATTTATTTGCTCTGATCAAAATTTGCACCCAAGTTGGTTTTGATGGGGAAAAAATTAGAAACTGACCGAAATGCCCCTGACTTAAACTTTTACTTCTCTCACCCACATTTCCCCTGTCTACTCTATTATTTACATCTACCCTAATATACTTTCACTAATTTCACCCACATTTCCCCAAATTTACCCTAATAAATCCACCCCAAATACAACGCTTCTTCACCTTCAATCTAGGTTTTCATCCAATTGTTCCATAATTTCTGTAAGTTAATCGTTTAATTGTGTTATTATTATCTTGTAGTTTGTTTAATTTAATTTGTATTATGTTATACTGTTTTTGTTCGAATAAATTGGTTGTTTAATTGATTTTTTAATCTTTCTATATTATATGTTTGTATTTGGATTACTTTATGGGTTTCAATTAGCTTGAAAAGAACTCTATTTAAATGTTTGTATTTGAATTACTTTCTGGGTTTCAATTAGCTAGAAAATAACTGTACTTAAATGTTTGTATTTGTAGTTTTGAAAGTCTACAGCATAAATATTGTAGGGGATGAGTTCAAAATCAACACCTTCCGAGATAATTGTTCGTCTGTTTCATGGTGGTGAGTTTGCGTGTGACAACAAACGAAAATTTCAGTATGTTGGGGGTATTTTACACCTTGAATTTGGTGTTCTTGCTGACAGAGTAAGTGTGGAGGTATTTAGGAATATGTCTAGTAGGTTAACTAAAAGGGATGACTGTGATATATGGTTCAGAAGACCAATGAGGAGTATTAATGATGCTAAAGGAAGGGCATTGTTGGTTTCTTCATTTGACATTTTGAATATGATGAAAATGTGTGTAAGAAATCCAACACCTTAAATGTATATGTAACCTTACTAAGGACTTTATCTATTGCTCCAACTTTCTCACCAAGGACCAAAAGAGCCAATGTGGGCCAATTACAAAAAAGATTATGTTGTGGACAAGACTTCTTTATCTGGTAAAGAAGACCTTTTGGGGGCCCACAACACTCACAGTGGTCCTCTCCAATTCAAAGCACCCAGACAAAAAATACATACCCCTACTAATGCACTTAACTTACCTTTAAAAAGAAGCCCTAAAGAACACAAGACTACCACAGAAACTTCACCAAAACATATCACAAAACATGACTTGATCAATATAAATGTCATCACAGATAGGCAGAAGTTACCTTTGAGGAGGAACTTGAAGTTTGTTGATCAACCTAGTGTTCATGAGGTTGGTAGTGTGAGTGGTGTAGTGAGTGGATCAGAGGTGGTTTATGTTGAAGAGACTTGTGGTGGGAGAAGTGTAGTTAGTGGGTTTATTGAGCTTGGTGTGGGACAGGAAAAAGCTAAAAGAAAAGGGAAAGCTAAGGTCAATGAAAGCATAGTGGATGAGCCTGGGCATTTGAAAAAGATTGGTAGAGGGAAGAAGATAGCTGAGGGAAAGGGAAAGGGGAAGAAGAAAGTATGTGTGAAAAAAGATCAGGATAAAACAGATCAAAAGAGAAACTCTGAGGTTGAATTTAGTGATTCTGAGGTAAGTGAGCAAGGCAGTGATGATGATTGTGGTTTGAATGAGTTTGATATTGGTTTAAATAAGTATGATGATTTATTTCACAAAGAAAACACCAACTTGACAATAAATGGAGTAGAGGCCGGGTTAGGCAGTGAGGCATTAAAGGGAAATCAGGTATCTGAAGTTAAACCTTTAAAAGCCAAGGAGAAAGTTTTATATGATGTTGATGACTTAAATGTGAACGTTGATAAAGATGTGGATTGTGACTCAGATGAGTTGAGAAGCCTATATAGATCTGATAATGAAGGATGTTCTAACCCTACATTCAACCCTGACCACGACTTTAGTAAACCTATAAGGCTTAGGTTAGGTTTGAACTTCCTAAGTATTGAGGTGTTCAGGAAAGCCCGTATACAACATAGTATTGATAATGGCTATGGCTTCTTCTACTCCCACAATGGAATGGACAAGGTGACGACTTATTGTGTCAATAGGTATAAGTGTGCCTAGAATAACAAGAGGTTAAAGCTAGGGAAGTGTGTTTGTGGGACAAAGAACCCTTGTAAATTTAGAGTGCATGGTAGAAAGTTTGGAGATCAAGAAACATTTCAATTAACTGGATTAATGTTGAAGCACAATTGTGTAATGTCTAATTACAACAGAAAAGTGGAGTCTGAGTTCCTTGTTGAGAAGTACATTGAGTTCTGGAGCAACAACATCGATTGGAAGTTAAAGAATTTTAGAAAACATGTACTGCAGGACTTGGGAGTGCATGCCAGTTACATGAAATGTTAGTTGGCAATATCAATGGCAAAGCTAATAGTTCATGGGAATGGCAAAGATCAATATGTCAAGGTGTGGGACTATGCAACAGCAGTTCGGAAATACAACATTGGTAATTTAGCGTTTGTGGTATGTGACAACATTGAAAGGCCTCCAGTTATATTCAAAAGGTTTTACATTTGCCTTAATGTCTACAAAGAGGGGTTCAAATCAGGATGTAGACCTATACTTGGAGTAGATGGGTGTCATTTGAGGACGGAGTGTCTACCCTGGCATGTGTCTGGTAGCAGTAGGGATAGATAGAAACAATAACATCTTCCCAGTAGCATGGGCAGTGGTGGAGGTGGAAAATATGGAGAGTTGGACATGATTTTTGGAGCTTCTAGCTAATGATGTAGACAAAGTAAGAGGGGGAGGGGCTGACTATCATGTCTGATAGGCAGAAAGGACTAATTGATGCCCTATCTAATGTGCTTCCAAAGGCCAATGTCATATTTTGTGCAAGACACATTTGGGCCAACTTACAGCTAAGATTTAGTGGCCAGTTATTCAAAGACACCTTATGGGCAGCAGCTAGAGCTTTAACAAAGGTAAATGCTATATTTTATAAATCATGTTTGTACTTAACTGACATTATGTAAGGTTTGATAGGTAGAAGGGTCTGATTAAAAGGTTGTTTTTGTCATAATAGGTGTAATTAACTACCATTATGTTTTGTTTTACATATGTGTAGCCTGATTTTCAAAGAGAAATGGAAGGGATAAAGTTCTTATCAAAAGATGCTTAGGCCTTCTTGAATGCCATTCCCCCTAGACATTGGTCTAGACATGCATTTGATTTAGATTGTAAGTCAAACCTACTCCTAAACAATGTTTGTGAAGTATTTAATGTTGTCTTGAAAGAAGCTCGGGATAAACCAATTTTGACACAATTAGAATGGATGAGAAGGTATGTAATGCAAACATTTTGTCACAAGAGGGAGGGTGCAAGAACAGTTGAGGGGAGGATGATGCCCTATGTAACAAAATACTTGGAATGGGCAAAAGATGAGTCCGGATTTGCTACTTTTATGCAATCTGATGAAGGTGAGTATGAGTTGGAATTGAAAGGGGGACAAGTTGTTGTTAACTTGTTGTCTAAGTCATGTGGGTGCCATTATTAGGACTTGAGTGGTTTGCCTTGTCCTCATGCAATGGCATGTATCCTATAAAAAAGAATGGATCCCTACGATTATGTAGATCAGGCTTATTCAAAGGAGAGGTACTTGCTGACATATGCCAACAAGATTGCTCCTATGCCTTAAGTCAAACAATGGGAACCCAGTGATATGCCAGAGCCATTGCACCAGCCATAAGGAGCATGCCAGGAAGACCAAAAGGTAAGAAGAGAAGAAAAGAAGTTGGGGAGAAGGAGGAACATCAAGCCAGAAGGGTGAAAAGGCCTAAAACCTGTAGCAACTGTGGGGACTTGGGTCACTACAAACGAACTTGCAAAAACCCACCTGCACCTCCTAAGACTACAAGGGCACCTGGTGGTAGACAAGAAAAAACAGAATGGGCACAGTTAGGCAGGGAGAAAGCAATGACAAGTGAAACCCAAAAAGAAGCATGGAAAGCAGCACATGAAACTGGAGTCTCAGCAAGCACCTCTACCAGCGTGGCATCAACACCTATTGCATAAGCCTCATCTATTCCATTCACCTCATTCACTGAGCTGTTATCACAAGCTTCTAATAATCAAGCCTATCAAATGTGGCAATAGTCTTTCATGTAGTAGTTGTAATTTAAGAACAATATCTTCACTAGTCTTTATGTAGTAGATGTTCATGAACTTGGTTTTCTGTTTTTTCAGCACTTTGTAATTTGAACAAGTATTTTGATGTTGAACAAGTATGGTTGTAATCCAAAATTTAGAATTTATGAACTTAGTAATGTTGTAATTTTTGCAATTGATTTCAGAATTATTTCAATTTGGTTAACAAAGACAATGCAAAAATGAATGGGAATGAAAAACAGTTTACAAAACATAAGGTCTTTCATTTAAAAAGACACCATGGCAATGTCAAAGACACTAGCAATGTCAATTACAACTCTCACCATTACATTGAACATTGATAATTGGAATTACATTGAACATTGATCATCACCATTACATAGTCATACTATAACATAACATCAAAATGATGATCATAAGGGCAAAAAAGGCCAAAGAGAAGCCTTTGCAACTAATACCCCTTTGTGCATTTGACATGAATGCTTTATTCTTCAAATTTTCAATATCAAATTGGAGCTTCTTCCTATCATCTTTAAGCCACTGTATTTCGCGATTCAAACAACCAACTTCATAATCATTAAGCTTATTATCATCTTCAGCTTGTTGATTAACTCTTTCTGCCACTCAGTTTGAATGCGATCATGCCAACGAAACCAACGACAACCAACCATACCAGCTGATGGGTTAGAGAACTCGCATTTCTCAAAGCGTCTTCCTGGATTGTCATGAGTCGAGGATGTTAAAATGGCAACAGGCACACCGCAAAGGCATTTCCTGGGTTGCTCCTCAACACCAATATTGTGGGTACTTTCATAGCTACTTTCAATTGACATTTTGATAGAAAAACCCTAACATTAATTGAAATTCAAAATGTAGTCTAATTAGCACGAACCATGAAATATTGTAGGGTAATAATGAATAAATAGCTAACACCAAAATAAAAAAAGACATTGTAGTAGAATAAAGAATCAATTACCTTGATTATCAGAGAGAGAGAGAAAGCATGAGAGAAGCAAGAGAGAGGAAAAAGAGAAAATCAACTGATTTTCAGAAGAACAAATGTTCAAACAAGGAGGGGAAATGTTCATATATCAGAGGCAAGAGCAAAACCGTCATAAAAAATACGTTTTAAACAAAAAATTTGAAAACTATCGGAAAAACTGGCATGAGAGGGGAAATGGGTGCAAACTTTGAACTGTGCAGTTAAGATGGGTGTAATTTTAAAAATTTCATTTGACGTGGGAGAAAGATAAAAAATGTGCAATTGGCGTGGGTGTAATCGTATTGGCGTGGGTGTAATCGTTAATTTACTCTATTTTGGGTAAAATGTTAATAATTTCATTAATAATTAGAGTCAATTACACAATCAACCAAACATCACATTATTCCTTGAAACATGTACTCAACTATCAGGAAAACAAATCAAAATAGCCTATCCCCTTTAATCGGTTATATTCCTAATTAAGGGGTGACTTCTTACGTATGCACCACTTCACTTCCTTCTGAATCCTTCTGCAAAAAGCCTCATGTCGCCAAGGTATCTGATGGACCCGTCATTGATTCCGAGCCCACCAAATATGGTAAATCGGGGACAAAATTACAGTTGAAATGACATTTCTGTCTCTTTTATTCCTGTGTATAAACTACCACTCTAGAACATCCCTATCAGGAATGCAGAGTGGAACCATTCATTCGTCAAACTCAGAAATCTCTCGCTGAAATGGCATTGAAAAAACAAATGTTCATGCCCTTCATTAGCCTCCCTACACAACTCACAAGTGATTGTGGTCAACAATATGCTCTGAGCATGAAGCCATCTTATGAATTGGTGCTTAGGAACACCCACAGGACTCCGTATACATCTATACCAGTCCATATCACTAGCAGCAATAGAAAACCATTCACATCCACCAAAGATTGAGTATTGCCCATAGCTATGAATCCAATCACCATACGACAAATTGAGAGCAAAGTCAGAGTCCGTAGAACAAGTCAAACGGGGTTGCCAAGCCCGATCGCGGACGTGGTTTTCATCGAACTCAGCTTATAGTTGAAAGTCCGAATATTGCTTAACACTTCCTTATTTCTCTCTACTCTACTTCTACCTCACTTTCCTTCTTATTTCTTCAATTAACCACTAAAACTCGTGTTTAAGTTTTGAGACATTTTATTTTGTTTTCATACAATCTTTTGCTTTTGAATAATTTAATTTGGTTTTGATGTAATAGTTAAGACAATAAGATATTTAGTAATATCAAGAATTTTAATAGCTTGTCTTTTACAGGTCCCTTGGTGCATGGATTCGACTACTCCATACTCAAGCTAGCTTGGGGGAGCTTCTGCGCGGTTGTATGCTTTTTTTCCCTTTTTTTTTAATTCCGTTGTGTCATCTCATTTCCCCTTGTTAGTCATGTTTGTCCTTCTTTGTGTTTATTTGTGATTAAACATGTTTCACACATTGAGGACAATGTGTTGTTCTAGCTTGGGGGAGGGATGTAGTTGGTTTAGTTGATTATTGTTTTTGAAAAATAAACCCAAAAAAATTGAAAAATTGAAAAATTTCGAAAAAGTAGTTGTTTGTTGTTGTCCACCCATTTATGTTGTGCATAATGTCTTTCCTTTCATTTCCTCTATTATAGCTTTGATGCTAATGATTCACACTTTTGACGGGATTTTGCATGCTTGGCGATGTCTTGGCATAGTGGGTAATGGATGAAATATGGACATAGTAGACTTGATCTTGACATTGATAAGCTACATAAATTGTAAGGTAGTATAGCCTCCAATGGCCGGTACATCTATGCCCGGTCCCATTTAGGTGTGAGTAATTTCTCCTCTTGGTGTGCGTTACATCAAAACGCACAAGTATGGTTTTTGTTCCATTTTCTATAAGCTTTGTTACCATGATTTGCATTTTGAAGTCATTCACAATAACTTGCTTACATGTATTACCCAAAAAAAATACCCGTTTCTAGCTACATAAAACTTGGCCTACCCTTGTTGAGGTAGTGATATGCTATGTGTGTTGGGGTGCTCTTTTGTTTTTGGGATGTTCTTTAATTTGATGATATTGTGACCTAGTTAGATTGGGATTGGTGATTCTACGTCTTGGTGAATGGTGTGTTTGAAAAAAAAGAGAAAAAAATGAAAAGAAAAAAATGAAAAAAATGAAAAGAAAGAAAAAATAGAAAAAATGATGAAAGAGAAGAAGAAAGAAGAATGCTAATACTTCCATGTATGAAAGAATTGTGTTGGGAAGTATCCAAATGATTTGTAGTGTTAATAATTCAATATGCTGTTTTTGGCTTAGATTGTTATTGCTTGGGAATGGCATGAGGTCGGAATGAGCATCCTTCGGAATGAGCATCCTTACACATTTGGTTGTTGGTAGCTTGACATTAGCTTCATATAACCAAAATCACTTGTCCACCTTCTCACCCATTATCCCTAGCCTTCTTCTTTGTCTTCTTGCCTTTTTTTTCTTGTGCTTGTGATCATGTTTGGCATTGTCTTGTGAATTTGAAATGTCTATCATACTAGATTGCGGACGCATTCTCTTGAGTCGTAGATAGGCGAGTTTCATTCACATATAAATTGCCTTGGTCGTATATTTTTAGTGAATGAGTGTCCCGTGAAAGTCCATTGTCATATAAGATCATGCAAGAGTTGAAATGTCCATGTTAACTCCTTTATGCTACGCCATAGTGTAAATATCATCCCTTGTTTTGTATCTCCCTAAGCCCATGTTGGTTCGGGATATATTTCATTGAGTTTATTAAGCTACTTTATGGGATTTGTATTTGTATAAGATGATTGTTGCTCGAAAAAACTATAAATCATGCATGCAACAACCAAAGCTTTTGATACCCCTTTTAAGTTTATTAAACTCAATATTAGACATTTCTAATATCATTATATAAATAGTTTATTCTTAAACTAAGTGGATCTTATGCATGCATAACAAAGGATAAAGAAAGAACAATTTCTTACATTGATTATTAAAGATATGGGCACAATATTTGATCTCCTTTCAAATATTGTTCTTGAGCTAGTATGATATGGATGATCTCCAAGTTCTTAGTATAAGAACACTCCTATTAGTAACACCAAGACAACCATTAATCTCTTCTAAATACAACACTAATATAAAAGAAGCCCTTAAAATAAATCTAATAACTCTATTACTACACTAGTAATCTTATTAGAATATATGAACTTTAAGTTTTTGTATAAACTTCTTAAGTTTTAGTGTGAGAAAGTGAATTAGAGAGAAGTAGAGATTGCATGCAAATGAAAAATGAGATGGTGTGTTTGGATAAGAAGGAAATATTCCTTCTTATTCTCACTAGTATAACCGGTCACACCCATCTCACATGGGTGGGATGTTATCCCTTTCAATTGTTCTTAACAAGGCATTAGGTTGAGTGTAGACATTAGTCTAGTGAATCATTGTGTCTAATTCTCAATTAGAATAATACACAAAAACTAATCACCCTAATATACACTACAAAACCGGTGCACCCAATTAAAATAAGTGTCCATTTTATTTTTTCATTTTGTCATTTGTCACATATGTGACATGTGACATATAACATGTAATTTAGCTTATAAATGTGCATTTAACTAATTTAAATGCAATTTCATAACAAATAAATTAGACTTAAAATTTTAAGTCATATTTTTATAAATACATGTAAATAAAAAGGGTCATCTCATATTTGATTGATATAATCTACAACTAATTGTAATTATAATCAACCAATTTTGCTTATCTCAAATGTTTCATAAACATAATGCATTCTTAGTAATATAAAAATTAAATTACTAAAATGAATCTTATTTAATCATATTACAATAAGATATAATTCTCACTTATAATATAAACTTTGTTCAATTTAATGGATTAATTAATCTGTATCGTTATACAATTAATTGATGTACATAATTAGAGGATTGTCCTATAGGTGTGACCTCATGGGATCAACTGATCACCACCGTCATACGACTGTAACGTCAAACTCCAGTGAGCCAATCGTTACCGATTAATGTTGACCAGTTGACTTTAAAATTTTGTCATCCCTTTGCATTCTTATTATTGAGATTTAATTATGTGATCGCACTATTGTTGAGGACACTTACTCCAACAGTTTCGAGGTTGATAATCTTTGTGATACGATGAATGCGGGTATTTTGTCTCGTATGTTCTTGCAAATTAGGAATGTCAAACTTGATCGAAGGTGGCCCGGTAAGGCTAGTGTGTTCTCATCCACTTCGGCTCCACCTATTGATCTTGCCGCGGTTAAAAATGATCTTAAGGAGATTCTTAGTCTCCTTCACTCACTCATTAGTGAAGTTGCAGGTATGCGTGTGGAGTTTGCCGAGGTGAAGAATCAAAATGAAGAATTGATTGCGATGGTTGATGGTCTTGTTAAGAATGGCGTGTCCAAGGATGGAGAAGAGGACGATGCCTAGCTCCGAGATCGACCCTACCTATGCCTACCTATCTTTTGCCGAGCCTATGACTATGCCAAGCCTTAATCCTTTTTTTCTCTGATAAGTGAATATTTGTATGATTTTAACCCCCACTTTAGCTCGGTTTTGTATGTCATTTGTGCTTTGTTAAGCCATTTTATGAGCTAATATCGTCTTCTAGGCGAATTCTTGTGTTCTAACCTGTTTTGTAGGGAAAGTGACGTTTCTACGCCCTTTTTCTATATTTCCGAGCATTTACCTAGAACCCGGCGTTTTGAAGAAGCAAGCTTGACCATGTCAAAGGCATTTCAAGAAGGTTCACTAACTCAAAAGAGAGAAGAAATAAAGACGATGTCGTAGTTGTCGGAGGATCAATCAATTGGGCGGAAGAATTCATCGCTTTACATCAAACCCTATCAACAAACCCGATTGAAGAGGTCAAGGGGGATGATGAAAGTCAAGTCAAAGCAAAGGAAGATGAAACGTTAGTCAAATGCTTCTAGATGACCACTTACCCGATCGGGTAAGGGTGTATCCGATCGGGTAAGTGTGCTGCTTCGAGAAAACTGCTTCAACTTCCTATTTTTGTCCTATATGTTTAATGCTCGACCTCTTCTCCACGAAACCCTAATGCTATATATAGATGCTCCAGCCCCTCTTCTCAATGAACAACACACAACAATCTCTTATACAACATCTCCTTTCTTCTTACATTTTCTCTTTAGTTTAGTCTTTCTAGTTTAGATCATTTTCTTCTTTTGTCTTTTGTTCTTAGTTTATTTCTGTCCATTTCACATCAAAACATTAGTTTAGATCAATAAGAATTTCAATCTTTGTAATCTACTTTGTTGGGTACAAGTGTTGTAATTCAAGATACGATTATTCTATGCGAGGGATTTCTATTATTGTTATCACTTTCGTTGTTGATCGTCACCTCGGTATTCCTAATTTATCCTTTGTTTAGTGTCCTTATTGTTTTATATTTGATTGTTATTTTCTATTCATAATATCTTACATTCATTTTCATGTTGTTATAATCGTAGTTTCATTTCTTAGATTGTCAAGTAGCCTCGTTATTGTCGCCACATAGAGAGTCTTAAAATATTGTCAAAAACAAACTAAACATGTCTATCCTAGTTTTCATTGTTAATATCATCTTAAACATAAACATTATCATGAGTGAGTAGTCACCTTTCTAGGGTGTAGGGTAGCCATGTTGGATTGATTAAAAGATGATAATTGGATAAAAGAAATCGTGCTTTTAAAACATTGTGTCTATACATGTTTGGACTTTAACGATAGTTGGCGATTCCTGATCAAAATCATTGACTAGTATGGAATTCTTTTCCAAGGTAGACATACGAGAATTGAATAGACAAAGCATGACATGGTGGATTAAGACCTAGTAAATCGCCCAAAAGCCTGCTAGACCATCTGATCTATGATTGTAATGAACACATCATTCTTACGAACTCACAATGAATTATTTGCATGTCCTAAATCCAATTTCATCAATATGTCAATCTACATGTGTGAACCTACTTCCCTAGATGCTTCTCATTATTGTTAATTCATCATTTGCTTTATTGTTTTCATTTTAGTTTGCTGTTATTTTGTTTTTATTTATGTTCTTTATTAGTTTAGAATTCAAAACCTCAAAACCCAGAAAATCGTTAGGTAAAACTCAATTGTGAGACGATTCACAATCCATAGGAAACACCATCTCCCTGAGGATCGACCCCTACTTCCCTAATTACATTAATTTGTGATTAGCCTAGTCTGGGTAATTTATCTTTGTATTGGGCTTGCGACAAGCCCGATCAAATTTTGGCGCCGTTGCCGGGGAGCACGGTTTAGTTTTCCCTTTTCTTGTGATTTCTATCGCAATTAGTTTTATCTAGTCTTTAAGAACCCAAATTCCTTTAGACCTCTCTTGATTTTTCATCTTAGCTTTTCAATCTTATGCCCAGATCTTCTAGACTAGGGACCCCTATTCCTTTAGATCCCGAACTAGAAAGAACTATGCGTAGGAAATTAAAGCTTTCAACGAAATCTCAAAAGCTTCTGATATTTCAAGTTTAGATCGTATTCGTGAGAAATACTCGGATATCTTACCTAATCTTGAAGGAGAAGAAGATCCATTCTCATCTCCATTCCCAAAAACCAATCAACTTTCAACCAACACTCCATCTTCATCTTCACAAAAGAAAATGGTTCGACTTTCCGACCATTCCAAACCCACTGCAGATACACTTCCAAGGGGTATCGCTACACCTCAAATCACTGCCCAAAACTTCGAAATCAAACCTGCCTTCATCAATTTAATAGAAAGAAGTCAATTTGGTGGCAATGCCACAAAAGATCCCAACCTTCATATCCAAAACTTCTGTGACTATTGATCCACAATTAGACAAATTGGAGTATCCCAAGAGCAGATTAGGGAAATGCTCTTTCCCTTCTCTTTAAGAGGAAAGGCAAAACTATGGATCAATAGTCTTGACCGAGTTGCCTTAGGAATAGCCGACTGGGATGGTCTAGCTCTTGCTTTCTATCAAAAGTACTTCCCACCAGAACAAACCGCACTCTTACAGAGTCAAATTACTTGATTCTGTCAGAGAGGCGACGAAAGCCTTTATGAGGCATGGGAAAGGTACAAAGAATTACAAAGAGAATGCCCTCATCACGGCCTTGATTCATGGTTCTTAGCTATCACCTTCTACAACGGTTGTTGTGGCGAATCACGTCGTATCCTCGACTCCGCTAACAATGGTCGTTTCGATCAAATCGATGTAGAGATAGCTAGTACAACTATCGAGTCAATGGCAATCCACGACTCTCATTATAGCAACTCGCGTGCTATGCCACTCAAAACCAAGCAGGACGATTCAAGTAAAGTAGTACTCCTAGAAGCTCAATTAGCCCTTCTGCAGCAACAAGTAGGAAGCTCTTCCCAATCCAAGGAACATGTTAACGTCACTAACCACGTAGTGGTATGTGAGACATGTGGGGTTGGAGGGCATAGTTTTCAAGAATGTAGAAGTTCGATAGAGCAAGTCAATGCCTATCAAGGATATAGACAAGGCAATGCTTTCTCAAACTTCTATAATGAAAACACAAAAAACCATCCTTTTTTGTCCTACAAAAGCACCAACATTCAAAATTCCCAACAACAAATTCAACAACCATTCATACCACACCAACAGAAGCCTTAAAATCCACCTGGTTTTCAAAACCAGAGACCTTCATTCCAACCTAACTTCAAACAACCTTACCAAAACCAACCTCAACACCAACCACCTCAAATTCAAAGCCAACCTAATGACTCAAGCTTGAGCAAAATTGAATCCATGCTTCTTCAAGTTGTTCAAAAACAAGATTCAATGTTTGCTCAACTTCAAAAGAGTGATCAAGCTCAAAGTGCTACCATCAAGATGCTTGAAACTCAAATGGCCCAATTGGCTGCCTCTAATGCCCAAAGAAAACAAGGCCAACTCCCACCTCATGGTGAGCAACCAAGGGACACCGCTAATGCTATCACCCTTAGGAGTGGTACCACTTATACGGAACCTCAGCAACCCAAAGAGCCAATAGTTGAGCCTACACAAGTAGAAAGCCAAAAAGAAACCCAACCATCCACCGCTAAGGAAGCGGAAAACAAACCCGAAAAGAAGGATGAATCTGAAAAGGAACCCATAAAAATTCAAGTTCCATTTCCCCAACGTTTGAGGAGAAATCATAAGGAAACCCAGTTCAGTAAATTCATGGAAGTAGTCAAAAACCTCCAAGTAACGGTTCCCTTCACTGAATTAATCACTCAAATCTCTTCTTACACGAAGTTTATGAAGGATATCTTAACTAAAAAGAGGACTTTAGATGATGTCAAAATCATAGCATTCACAGCTGAATGCAGTGCTTTATTGCAAAATAAGTCCCCTCCTAAGTTAAAGGATCCTGGTAGTTTCTCTGTACCTTGCACTATAGGCACCTACACAATTGATAAAGCTTTATGCGATCTAGGTGCTAGTGTAAGCGTCATGCCCTATTCCATCTGCGAAAAACTGAATATGGGAATTCTCAAATGCACTAGTATCACCCTGCAAATGGCAGATCGTTCTCTAAAACAACCTATGGGAGTTTTAGAAGATGTACCTGTCAGAGTAGGAATATTTTTCATTCCAGTCGATTTCATAGTGTTAGATATGGCTGAAGACTCGCAAATCCCTATCATTTTAGGAAGGCCATTTCTACACACTGCGGGAGCAGTAATCAATGTCAAGAATGGAAGATTGACATTAGAAGTAGGTGATGATAAAGTCACCTACAACTTAAACAGTGCAATGAAGAGCCCTATGCTTGAAGAGCCTTGCTGTTTCCTTGACATTGTCGACTCAATTATTGATGAATCTCTGTATCCATCAATAATTGAGGATCCTTTAGAAGCAATATTATTGTTAGAGGATATCTCTGAAAACGACAATTTTGAGATCAGTGAGCTGGAAAAGGACTTGACTGGAAAAGAGATACCGTCTGAAGAAGTCCAAGAGTTCATAAGCCTAATTGATACTCCTGCCAAGGCAGAAGTACATAAACCTGAACTTAAACCTCTTCCCTCAAATCTAAAATATGCCTTTTTAGATGAGTCTAAATATTGCCCAGTCATAGTGAGTGCTCTCCTAAATGAAAATCAGTTAAACTCACTATTGACTGTCTTGAAAAAGCATAAGAAGGCAATAGATTACAAACTTGAAGATCTCACAGGCATAAGCCCCGACTTTTGCATGCATAGAATCAACTTAGAAGAAGGCCAAAACCATTGCGTTCAAGGTCAACGCCGTCTTAATCCAAATATGCAAGAAGTAGTTAAAGTTGAAGTTATGAAATTACTAGATGCTGGCATAATCTATGCAATTTCTGACTCGAAATGGGTTAGCCCTGTCCAAATTGTTCCCAAGAAAGGAGGAACAACAGTAGTCAAGAATGAAAAGAATGAGCTCATCCCCACAAGGATTGTGACGGGATGGCGTATGTGTATTGACTACAGAAAGTTGAATCAATCAACTCGAAAAGATCACTATCCTCTGCCCTTCATTGATCAAATGCTAGAGAGGTTAGCTTGCCACAAGTATTTCTGCTATCTAGATGGTTACTCAGGATTTTTCCAAATTCCTATCCACCCTGAGGACCAAGAGAAAACCACCTTCACCTGTCCCTATGGTACTTTCGCTTATCGCCGAATGCCATTTGGCTTGTGTAATGCACTTGCCACTTTCCAGCGTTGCATGACTAGTATCTTTTCCGATTTTGTTGAAACTATCATGGAAGTATTTATGGACGACTTTAGCGTCTATGGCATTTCCTTCGATAATTGTTTGACAAATCTATCCAAAGTACTAAAACGCTGTGAAGAAGTCGACCTTGTTCTCAATTGGGAAAAGTGTCATTTCATGGTGAACTGAAGGTGTAGTTTTAGGACACATCATTTCTGAGAGAAGTATTGAAGTGGATCGAGCTAAGATCCAAGTTATTGAACAACTGGCACCAACTGCTAATGTAAAAGGAATCATGAGTTTCCATGGCCATGCCGGTTTCTACCGACGGTTTATCAAAGACTTTTCAAAAATAGCCAAGCCCCTGACTGAGCTCCTTTTTAAGGATGCACCTTTTAACTTCACCAAGGAATGTCTTGAGGCATTAAATAAAATCAAACGTGCTTTAATCACTACACCTATAATCCAGTCGCCTGATTGGAATCTTCCTTTTGAACTAATGTGCGATGCGAGTGATTATGCCGTAGGAGTTGTTTTGGGGCAAAGAAAGGAAAAGTTCCTTCATGCAATTTACTATGCTAGTAAAACCTTAGATCCTGCCCAAATCAACTATGCCACCACTGAAAAAGAACTTCTTGCCATTGTCTATGCCTTAGACAAATTCCGTTCTTACCTTATAGAATCGAAAGTCATTGTTTACACTGACCACGCTGCTTTGAAATATCTGCTTTCAAAGAAAGAGGCAAAACCTCGACTTATCTGATGGATCTTACTCCTTCAAGAGTTTGATCTAGAGATCCGGGATAAGAAAGGAGTAGAAAATGTAGTCGCTGACCAACTTTCAAGGATAAGGGTGACTGAAATAGGATTGCCAACACAAATTAATGACTCATTTGCTGATGATTCATTAATGGCGCTTACTGACTCTTCTCCTTGGTATGCTGATATGGCCAATTTTCTTGTCAGTCGACAGCTACCTTCTGACCTTTCTTATAACCAAAGGAAGCGATTCTTGCATGATGCAAAATTCTTTGTTTGAGATGACCCTTATCTTTTCAAGCAGTGTTCATATGGTCTGTATAGACGATGTATCCCTCAGTGGGAATTTAAAGGAGTTTTAGAAGGATGCCACTCATCTGCTTATGGTGGTCATCATGGTCCGTCCAAGACCGTAGCCAAAGTCTTACAATCCGGGTTTTTCTAGCCTTCAATGTTTAAAGATTCCAAAGACTTTGTTATGACTTGTGACGCTTGTCAACGAATGGGTCAAATATCCAAGAGACATGAAATGCCTCAAAACGGCATATTAGAAGTTGAAATATTCGATGTCTGGGGTATTGACTATCAAGGACCATTCCCTTCTTCTAACGGAAATCGTTACATCTTAGTCGCTGTCGACTATGTTTCTAAGTGGGTAGAGGTAATTTCCACTCCCACCAACGATGCTAGAGCTGTGATACGACTATTTAAGAAGATCATTTTTCCGCATTTTGGTGTACCCAGAGCCGTGATAAGTGATCGAGGAACTCATTTTGGAGAAAAGCAGTTAGACACTCTGCTTTCCAAATATAGTGTGTATCACAGACGAGGATTAGCCTACCACCCTCAGACCAGCGGTCAAGTAGAAGTTTCAAACAGAGAGCTCAAAACGATTCTTCAGAAAGTAGTCTCAAGATCTAGAACTGATTGGAGTAATAAGCTCGATGACACCTTATGAGCTTATCGCACAGCTTTCAAAACCCCGATTGGGACATCTCCATATCGATTGGTTTATGGAAAGGCCTGTCAGCTTCCTGTCGAGTTAGAGTATAAAGCTTACTGGGCTATCAAAGAACTCAACTTAGACACTAAGCTTAGCGCTGATAGACGACTTTTGCAACTCAATGAGCTAGAGGAATTTCGTTTGCAAGCTTATGAGAATTCTAGGATCTACAAAGAGAAAACGAAGCGTTGGCACGACAAGAGGATAATTAAAAAAGAATTTAATGTCGGTGACCAAGTACTTATTTTCAACTCCCGTTTGAAAATTTTTCCGGGAAAACTTCGATCACGATGGTCTGGACCATTCACTGTCTCATATGTTAGCAAGTACGGCTATGTGGAACTAATGACTAGCAATGGTGAGAAATTCAAAGTCAATGGACACAGACTGAAACTCTACTATAGCAATTCTATCATCGGATGCTTAGATATTGTCTATATGGAGCGTCAATCCCCAACCCAATGATTTCATAGAAAAATTCGTCGAGCAGGACGTTAAACAAGCGCTTCTCGAGAGGGCAACCCGTGATTTCCCTTTTTGCATTTTTATTTCTGTTTTTTTTCCCTTTTACGTTGTTCTGTTAGATTTCTTTGCAGATGAAAGAGTTTTTGAAGAATCTATGGAGACCTTCGTTGTCACGTCCAAAAGACTAGCTTGGGGGAGTCTGCGCTGGCTAGTAAGCTTCATTCTTCTTTCATTTTTCCTTTCTTCCCATTAAGCATCTCGTTGCATATTTAGTCTTTGTGCTCCCATTGAGGACAATGTGATGTTTAGCTTGGGGGAGGGATTGCATTTTCCCATTTTGCATTTTAGTTGATCATTTTTCAAATTTTGAATAAGAAAGAGAAGATTTTAGAAAGAAATTTTAAAATTTTAAAATTTTGAACACAATTGAATGCGTTTCATGCTTTGCTTGCTTGTCTATTATGCTATTATGTTACATTTCCCAAACTTAGAGCTTTCAAACCATAATGATTCAATATTTATTTGAGCATACATGGGGAAGTCTTGTACACAGTAGACATGGAATGAATCTATAGATGAGTACGCTTGATCTTGACATTTGGCAAGTTACATATATTGTAAGGTAGAACTTAGACTGGTACATCTTTACCCAGTCTCATCTAGGTGTGTGTAGTTCTCCTTGTGATGTGTGTCATGTCAAAACGCATAAGTATGGTTCTCATTTCATTCCTATAAGCATTGCATTCATGATTCACTAAGATTTGAAGCCTTTTTCACTTTGAATTGCCCCTCAAAATAAGCCCCTTCATACAAATGCTTCACAAAAATAATAGCTACAAATAAATACTGCCTACCTTTTGAGCTCTTTTGAGAAGATTTGTTCTTATCTACAAATGGAATTTGGAGAACGAATAATAGCTACAAATGGGAGCTCTTTTGAGAAGATTTGTTCTTATCTGTCAAAGTGAATTTGGAGAACGAAATTGTTCAAAAAGTGATGTTATGTTCAAAAGAAAAGAAAAGAAAAGAAAAAATTGAAAAAGAAAAAAATAAAAGAAGAAGTTGTGAGTATCTCCTCAAAATGTCAAATCAATAGAAGGAGTTTACCCCTGTGTTTCGTGTGAAATAAGCCAAATTGTTCCTTCTGACTTCATTATTTGTGACACCCTCAAATTTGCGGAAAAAAAAAATAATTTAAATACATAACGAAGGGTGTCATAAATAAAAGGGTTCATTACAAAAGAAATTTAATATTATACATAAGAATTATACAAGACGGGAGACATATCTCCCGTATAAATACGGAAATAAAAGAGTGTATAATAATATACAATCTAAGAACCGAATATAGGTCCAAGGTAAATACTTCGCTCGCTAGCTCGTCAATGTACCCCAAAGTATGCATTCACCACCTGTTCAACCGCATTAAATATAAACACGGAAGCCACAGTCAGTGGGGAGTAACTCCGAGTCCTCCCAGCCACGAAATGTCGAGTTTAATGAAACATGAATAACATAAAAGCGATGTATATGGAAAATACAAAACTTAAACATATATGATATGCTTTTCATGTTATGAAAACAGATAACTAACAAATAACCTAGCATGTGAAAGCTATCATGTGAAACCGATAATAAACTATAACTCGAGGTAGGGAAGCTGGTATGCTAGCTCAGAGGTTCCTCTCAGAAACATGGCCATGATACACTCAAACCCTAATCAACACGTAATCATGTGAATCAGTTAACAAATCGGTAA
>JAIUZE010070872.1:0-30869 GCA_022085475.1 Heliosperma pusillum | reverse complement strand
AAAATAGCCAAAACAGCCCAAACCAGCCGTGGGCCCAGTCCAGGCCCATGTTAGGTCCGGCCCAAAATCAGCCCATGAGCCCTCACTTTGGACTTGTGACGGTTTTTGAGTTTAGTGTTAATTTATCGTGTTTTGTAATATTTAGCAAGTGGGAAATTTTAATAAGTAAATTATTTAATTAAAAGTATTTTTCATAAAATTATTATTTTTCACATGTTAGAAATTATAATACGAGATCGTAGTTTAATTAAATTTCCTTTAAGTCAAGCGGGTTTTTGTATGATTTAATAATTCACATTTTAGAAGTTTTAATAAAATAACATGTAATGACTATGTTGACTTTTATGTCTAAGTCTATGTGGTAAAGACTCTGTTTCTAGCCGGTTTGATCAAACGGGTTTGGTCAAACTAAGATCTAGTCAGCCCCGTTTTGACTGATGACCCGTCGCGGGACTCGGGTCGGGGATTTTTCTTCAAGTAAGGTTTTATTTAATTATTGAATTAGCCTTAGTAGATATGAGGCGATATGATATTTGAATATGATTTATTTGCAATTAGTCACATGATAGGATGTTTTCCCGTGACTGTTTGATTATATGGTTGGTGTCGTGTTGACTAAGTCCCCATAGAGAATTATGAATATATGGCGTCTTGACCATTCTAATTCTAAATGAGTAGCTTGGACCATGACATCGATGGCCTTACTATCTTTAACCCGATATATAGTTCATGGTATAGCTTTTGTGTCTCGGCCTGGGGGGCTTATCTCCAAGTCGGGGCATGGCTGCCTGATCCGTTTTGGGACTGGAGCCAGCTTAAGTACTAGCCATCTCTGCTTAGGTGGTCGCCTAGTAGAGTTTCTCATAGACGGTTATGTCATGGGACGGGGAATAGAATAGCTGTTGTCGCTAGGTCTGATCAGTCTAGGACTAGGATGTTTTCCTACCTTGTGGTATAGCCTCGAGTTACAGAAGTCTTCTATTGACTGTCCTAGGAACTTATGCCTGTTTGTAGACGTATTGGTGTTTCATGTTTGTATGATTATATGAGTTTTAGAAGGTGAGATGCAAGCCGGCTAAGATTGATAGAGTTTGGATTACCGTTTGTTAACTGATTCACATGATTATGTGTTGATTAGGGTTTGAGTGTATCAGGGCCATGTTACATGGTAACCGCTGAGCCAGCATACCAGCTTCCCTACCTCGTGTTATAGTTATTATCGGATTCACATGATAGCTTTCATATGCTAGGTTATATGTTAGTTATTTGTTTTCATAACATGAAAAGCATATCATATATGTTAGGTTTTGTATTTTCAATATACATTGCTTTTATGTTATTCATGTTTAATTAAACTCGACATTTCGTGGCTGGGAGAACTCGGAGTTACTCCCCACTGACTGTGGCTTCCGTGTTTATATTTAATGCGGTCGAACAGGTGGTGATGCATATTTTGGGGTACATGACGAGCTAGCGAGCGAAGTATCTTACCTTGGACCTATATTTTCGTTTCTTTAGGATTGTATAGGATTATACACTCTTTTATTGCCGTATTTATACTGAGATATTCTCCGTCTTTTATATTTCTTTCTTTTGTATAATATTTTTTCCGTTTGTTATGAACCTTTTTATTTATGACACCTTTGTTTTGTATTCTCATCTTTTATTTAGTTAAATTAATTTTTTTTTCTTTCCGCAAATTTGAGGGTGTCACAGTTGGTATCAGAGCTATTTTGCTCCCGACGCACGTTTGTGTACCCTTGCATAAATAACTTGACCTTAATAAAATAATAAACTTGTGAGATAGAATGGTAGGATGGGTATATTAGGATTATGTTGTAGTCTCTTTGTGCTTGCTATATGATAAGTACTAATCTGTGTTTTCTTTTTACAAGATGCCTCCGAGAATTGACAACACGATCTTAGCAGCTCTTACTGTTATTATTCCGAACCAGCAAAATCAGCAAAATCAGCAAGCAAATCCTATTCCTAATCCTATTCCCAACCGTGAGAGACACGGAAGTTGTTCATGGGTTGCTTCACAACTATCTAGGAGCCAAGCAAAAACCTATGGTGGTGAGGTAGATCCTATTCAGCTTTCGGGGTGGTTACGTGAAATGGAGAAGAACTTTTCTCTTTACGATGTCCAGGAGGCGGATAAAGTCCGTCTTGCTTCCCACTTCTTAGTGAAGGAAGCTGATCAGTGGTGGACTCTTTTTGGTCCTACTGCTAAGTTGGAGCCTGATTTCGGGTGGACTCGATTCCGTGAACTATTGGAGGCGAGGTTCTACCCGGATGAGTTGAGGCAACAGAAGCTGAAAGAGTTCATGGACTTTAAACAGGGAGTTCTTTCTGTTCAAGAGTTCACAACCAAGTTCAATGAGTTGGCTCATTATGCCACTCGTCTTATTTCGAGGGAGGAAGACAAAGCCTTCTTTTACCTAGGGAAGCTTTCTCCCCAGGGGAAGGGAAAGATTAGTAGGGGTTCTACTTCTTTCGTCTCTATTTATAATGATGCTTTATGGGCGGAGAGTTCTATTCGGGAGATTGCCGAAGAGGCTCGTACTTCTTATATTGCTCCTAATTCTTATGGCAAGAGACCTTTATATCCTACTTCCCGACCTTCCTTTTCTCCCTCTTTTCCAAACAAGAGGAGAAACTTTAAGAGTGGACCCGCAAATCCGAGTAACCGTCCATTCTTCCCGAGCACCAACAACGATCTTAAGGGTCGTACTTGCTTTCGGTGTAAGATGCCTATGCATCCGTGTGACACCCTCAAATTTGCGGAAAGAAAAAAAATTATTTAAATACATAAAATATAATAAAACATATACGAAGGTGTCATAAAATAAAAAGGTCATTACAAAACGGTAATAAAATTCTACAAAAGAAATATACAAGACAGGAGACATATCTCCCGTATAAATACGGAAATAAAAGAGTGTCTAATAATATACAAACTATGAACCGAGTATAGGTCCAAGGTAAATACTTCGCTCGCTAGCTCGTCCATGTACCCCAAATATGCATTCACCACCTGTTCGACCGCATTAAATATAAACACGGAAGCCACAGTCAGTGGGGTGTAACTCCGAGTCCTCCCAGCCACGAAATGTCGAGTTTAATGAAACATGAATAACATAAAAGCAATGTATATAAAGAATACAAAACGTTAACATATATGATATGCTTTTCATGTTATGACAATAACTAACATATAACCTATCATATGAAAGCTTCAGTGAATCCGATAATAAAATATAACTTGAGGTATTGAAGCTGGTATGCTGCGCAGCGGTTACCTTTGTACATGGCCATGATACACTCAAACCCTAATCAACACGTAATCATGTGAATCAGTTAACAACTGGTAATCCAAACTCTATCAATCCTAGCCGGCTTGCATCTCACCTTCTAGAACTCATAGAATCAGACAAACATGAAAGACCAATACCTCTACAAACAGGCATAAGTTCTTAGGACCATCGATAGAAGACTTCTGTAACTCGAGGCTATACCACAAGGTAGGAAAACATCCTAGTCCTAGACTGATCAGACCTAGCGACAACAGCTATTCCATTCCCCTTCCCATGACATAACCGTCTATGAGAAACTCTACTAGGCGACCCCCTAAGCAGAGATGGCTAGTACTTAAGCTGGCTCCCTTCCCAAAGCGGAACTCTTAGGATGCCATGCCCCGACTTGGAGATAAGCCCCCCAGGCCGTGACACAAAAGCTATCAAGCAGTGAACTATATACCCGTTAAAGATAGTACGGGCCTATCAATGTCATGGTCCAAGATACTCATTTAGAATTAGAATGGTCAAGACGCCATATACTCATAATTCTCTATGGGTACTTAGTCAACACGACACCAACCATATAATCAAACAGTCACGGAAAAACATCCTATCATGTGACTAATGGCATATAAATAATAATCAAATATCATATCGCCTCATATCTACTAAGGCTAATTCATTAATTAAATACAACCTTACTTGAAGACAAATCCCCGACCCGAGTCCCGCGACGGGTCATCAGTCAAAACGGGGCTGACTAGATCTTAGTTTGACCAAACCCGTTTGGTCAAACCGGCTAGAAACAGAGTCTTTTTCCACATAGACATAAAATCAACATATTCATTTCATGTTATTTTATTAAGACTTCTAACATGTGAATTATTCTATCATACCAAAACCCGTTTGACTAAAAGGATATTAAATTAAACTACGATCTCGTCTTATAATTTCTAACATGTTAGAAATAATAATTTAATGAAAAACCTTTTTAATTAAATATTTTACTTATTAATATTTCTCGCTTGCTAATTATTACAAAACGCGATAAAAATGACGATAACTCAAAAACCGTCACAAGTCCCAAAGTGGGACCCACGGGCTGAGTTTGGGCCGGACCCACCTGGGCCTGGATGGGCCCACGGACAGAATTGGGCCTGTTTTGGCTGTTTTGACAATTTTAATAAAAACCGTTTCTAATTATTTCCCGCATGCTTTAACATAACTAAAACCCGTCAAAACAACAATTAAACAATCAAACATCGACACAACCCAAAGACCAAAACCCGGACCCACCATGGACCAACCCAGACCGGTCTGAACCGGCCTGGACCGGTCTGGTTGGTCCGGTTCAGCCACCATGCCCACGGTTCCACCACATCAAACACCACATAAATTTCTAACATGTTTTAATCATCAAACCACCATTTTAACAATCATCCCTACAAAATCATAACTTATTAAAATCATCAAAATTTATCAAGAACACTAAACTTGTTATAAATTCATACAAATTCATAAAAATCATAACTTATGGAAAATCATCAAAATTTACTAAGAACACTAAACTTGTTATAAATTCATACAAAATCATAAAAAATCATAACTTATGGAAAATCATCAAAATTTACTAAGAACACTAAACATATTATAACTTCATACAAAATCATAAAAATCATATCTTATGGAAAATCATCCAAATTCATCAACATGATAAAAACCACTACTTATCATATTACTACCAAAAATCCATAAATCATAACAACATGCATAAAAACCAAAAGATCAACCAAAAATCAAGAAACAAAAGCTAAAGCTATGTTACTAACTAAAATCATAAAAACCATAACATGAACCAAAACTAAAGACTATGTGACATTAATTCGTCGAGTAAAACGGAATCGTTACCTTAGCTAGCAAACCACTTAGCACAAAAATAATAATAAGAAGTATATAATAAGAAAACTCTCCTACTAATCTTCACCCAAAATATACGAGTCTCCAAACTCGTCTTCAAAATCTTCCCCTATAAGAAATAACAAGAAAACATTATTAGAACTAAAAATATGAATTTCCATAATTAAAGTGTTGAAAACGATCTTGACGGAATTAAAATATAACCGTACGTGAAGATGAGGAGCGAAGAGGAGAGTCTAGAAATATAAATTAGGATGGATTTAATTAAGAAACGAAGATTTTATGAAGGTTTTGCTCAAGAACGATGAAGAACAAATGATGAACGACGAAGAACACAAAGAACGATCAAATAAAGTGATGTTTTGATCTTAATTTGATTTGTTGTAAAATGAAAAGTTGTTTGTGAGTAATGTGGGGTGTGTGTGTGCCGTGTAAATATAGGCAAATAAGGATGTCGAGTTTTTAAATTGTTGTTACGTAATTGACTCGCGTTTAATAATTATTTTACGGTAAACGATTAAATATAATTAACGATAAAGTTAATTACAACAAATATCAAGATATTATGATATTGTAATGAAAAATAATCAAAATATCAAGGCTTAAGAGTGGGTAAGGGAGCCGTGTGATGTTGAGCTTGTCGGGTCCGATTTCGAGCGTTTTGCGTAGTTTTCGTTAACTGATCGATAAAGTGAAATAATATCTAGATATTATAATATTATAGTCAAAAGCAATGAAATATCAAGCCCTATTAGAGGACTAAATGAGCCGTGTTGTATGGTGAGGAATCGGTCTGTTTTTTGAGCGATTTGCGTAATCTTTGTTGACGGATCGATAAAGTAATTAAATATCTAGATATTTTGATTAGTTTAATCAAAATAATTAAAATATCTAATTGTGAGTGGAAAACGATAACATGGGCGCGTGACTCATGCCAAAGTCGAGTTTCGATTTTGTTGCGCGATTTACGATGCGTCAGGGATAGTATAAATGATGAGCGGTTAAAGACCCTGATATAAGTTATCTTTTAAATCGAATAATTCAAAAAAATAATTATATTAAATTATGGAAATCTAATAAATCTAACATAAAATAAATCAAAAAATAGTTTTCTTTTAAATAAAATTTCGGGTCTTCGGAACTTATGAGGCGGAGTCGGGAAATAGTCAACGGAAGTCAAAGTTGACTGAAAAGTCGAGAAAAGTCGAAGATGACTTAAAAGTCAAGAAAAAGTTTATGACGACTTAAAAGTCAAGAAAAGTCGATGACGACTTTTTAAAAAGTCAAGGAAAGTCAAAGACGACTTAAAAAGTCAAGAAAAGTCAAAGATGACTAAAAACGGTCTTTTCATGAAATCTCTCAGAAATTCCCAATACGAACGCGGAATTTCAAAATAAGACTCGGAACAAAAATTCCTATTTTAAAAACTTAAGTTCTACTGAAAAGTGTTAGTAAATATTTTTACTAGAAAAATCGGACACTTTTCGGGTTGTTACAATCACCCCTCCTTTTAAAAAGTTTCGCCCTCGAAACTTAGAAGAAGGACGTAACATATATGTAGGTCTATTTCAAAACTGTTAAAAATATACTTGAAATAAAAATATAGGATCTTGTCTACGGGACGCCAGGTTCTCGTCTGCAGTTAAGATTATCGATAGCAGGAACGAAATCTTCGAAAGATTAAATCGAATAGAAAGAGGAAAAGAAGAGGAAATTTACCTCAAGCAAAGAGCTCGGGATATTTAGCTAATATTTTAGCTTCGGGTTCCCAAGTTTCTGATTCAACGTTTCCACAACGCCAAAGGATACGAACTAAAGGCACCACCTTGTTTCGGAGTTGTTTGTTAGCCCTTTCAAGTATACGAATCGGCCTTTCTTCCAAAGCCAAATTAGGTTCCAAGTCCAACAATTCTTCTTGAATAATATGACTCGGATCACTGATATACTTCTTTAACTGAGAAACATGGAACACATCATGAACTTTGCTCAAGTTCGGAGGTAATTCCAAACGATAAGCAACAGGACCAACTCTTTTAAGCACTCGAAACGGTCCAATATATTTAGGACTCAACTTTCCTTTCACTCCAAACCGTTTCACTCCCTTCATAGGTGACACTTTAAGAAATACACGGTCATCCACATCAAATTCAAGCGGTCGTCGACGAACGTCGGCATAGGATTTCTGTCTATCTTGAGCGGCTTTCATTCGTTCACGAATGACTTGAACTTGATCGATCGTTTCAGTAACAATGTCGGGACTCAACATATGATCATCTTGCACTTGATCCCAACAAACAGGACTACGGCATTTCCTACCGTATAACGCCTCGTAAGGTGACATCTTGATAGATGCATGATAACTGTTGTTATAAGAAAATTTCACCAAAGGCAAACTCTTCTCCCAAGATATATGAAAGTCTAAGGCACAAGCTCGAAGAAGATCTTCCAAGGTTTGAATCGTTCTCTCGGTCTGACCATCTGTAGCGGCATGAAAAGCGGTGCTCATCAACAATTTACTACCCATGGCTTCTTGCAACGCCGTCCAGAATCGGGAACTGAATCTCGGATCACGATCTGAAACTATATCTTTAGGAACTCCATGGTAGCGTACTATCTCTCTCACATAAGCCTCAGCTAAGACCTCTATATTCCAAGTTTCTTTGATAGGCACGAATCTGGCACACTTGGTTAGACGGTCTACAATAACCCAGATGGCATTCATTCCCCTAGAAGTTTTAGGTAAAGCCATCACGAAGTCCATAGAAATAGACTCCCATTTCCAAAGAGGAATTTCCAAAGGTTGCAGCAAACCTCAGGGTCTTTGATGTTCAATCTTCACCTCTGACAAGTAAGAACATACTACTAACATATCCTTCACTTCAATCTTCATCCTAGGCCACCAGAATTTGTCTCAAAATCTTTATACATTTTGTCACCGCCAGGATGAATAGATAAGGAGAAAGGTGAGCTTAACAAGTATTCTCTTTCTCAGGACTCAAGGCACTTCTCGGAAGAACAAACATCTACAATAGGGTAACGAAGGTAGCCATCATTATCCACCATACAATCCTTTGCTTGCCCAAGTGATATTTTTGCTCGTATGGCGATAAAAGTAGCATCCTCCGGTAAACAAGTACGAATCTCACGATAAAAATCAGGTTCCGCGGTCAAAGCACCCAGATAATCAAATCCTTTCCCAACGAACTGTATCTGAAGCTTCTGAAACTCGGTTACCAGCTCATCGGGTAAAGTACCAAGAGCATTTAATGAATGACTAGTCTTTCTACTCAAAGCATCTGCCACCACATTTGCTTTTCCCTCGTGATAAATCAATTCAGCATCATAATCATTCACCAACTCTAACCATCTTCTCTGCCTCATGTTCAACTCCTTCTGAGTAAAAATGCATCTCAAACTTTTGTGATCGGTGTATATTCGGCAATGAACTCCAATAAGATAATGTCTCCAAGTTTTCAAGGCATGTACCACAGCTGCTAACTCCAGATCATGAGTCGGGTAATTCACTTCATGAACCCTGAGTTGTCGAGAAGCATAAGCAATGACCTTTCTATTCTGCATCAAGACACATCCCAAACCATGCTTTGAAGCATCACAATATACCTCATAATCCGCTTCATCATCTGGTAAAGTTAAGACCGGTGCGGTAGTCAATCTCTTCTTTAATTCCAAGAAGGCAATTTCACATTCATCGGTCCAAATATACTTTGCTTCCTTCTTTAGCAATGGAGTCATCGGTCTTGCTAATTTGGAGAAATCTTTCACAAACCGACGATAATAACCCGCTAAACCAAGGAACCTCCGAATCTCGGACACTTTTTTCGGACTTTTCCATTCTACCACGGCCTCAATTTTAGCTGGATCGACCATAACACCGTCTTTTGAAATGACATGACCAAGGAAAGATACCTCGGGCAACCAGAATTCACATTTGGAGAACTTAGCATACCATTTTTGACGTCGAAGAACACCCAAAATGATTCGAAGGTGATCAGCATGTTCTTCCTTAGATTTAGAAAAGATCAAAATATCATCAATGAATACCACAACACATTTATCGAGGTACTCTCTGAAGGTACGATTCATCTGATCCATGAATATTGCTGGAGCGTTAGTCAAACCGAATGGCATCACATTGAACTCGAAATGACCATACCTCGAGCTGAAAGCAGTTTTGGGAATATCTTCTTCACGAACGGGAATTTGATGATAACCCGATCTTAGATCAATCTTTGAAAAAGTTGAAGCACCACGTAACTGGTCAAAGAGATCGTTAATACGCGGAAGAGGATATTTGTTTTTGATTGTGACACGGTTCAATTCACGATAATCAATGCACATTCGCATCGAACCGTCTTTCTTTTTGACAAAGAGCACAGGCGCACCCCAAGGAGAAGCACTAGGCCTAATAAAGCCTTTCTCAATCAAATCATCAAGTTGAATTCTCAACTCTTTCAATTCAGAAGGAGCCATACGATAAGGAGCTTTAGCAATTGGTCCAGTTCCAGGAACTAGATCAATGGAAAATTCAACATCTCTTTCAGGAGGAATCCCGGGTAATTCATCGGGAAAAATATCTGGATATTCACAAACAATAGGAACATCCTTCAAAGAAGGAAGAGAAGAATCAGAAGTAGTCACTACACATAGAAACGCTTGATGACCCTTCTTCAAAACACTCATCATTTTCATAGCTGAGATTAACTTCACACTAGCTTGCTTTCTAACTCCTTGATAAGATATACGAGTACCCAAAGGACTTTTAAGAATAATCTTTTGATCACGGCATTCAAATCGAGCATGATAAGTAGATAACCAATCCATGCCCAGAATGATATCGAATTCTTCAAGAGGGAACCGAAGAAGATTTGCCGGAAAAGTAGATCCGTGTATTGATATAGGAATGTCCGAATGAAGATAAGAACATGAAAAAACCTCTCCGGACGGTAAAGATATAGGAGTACTTTCCCCAATTGAAGCTTTGATAGGTAATTTATCGGATAGTCCCATCGAAATAAAAGACAAAGAAGCTCCCGTATCAAACAAAATTAAACACGGTAATTCATAAATTGAGAACATACCAGTCACAATGTCTGGTTGAGCATCGGCCTCAGTTCTGCTCATGATGAAAATCCGACCCTTAGGTCTCCCCGAAATAGCTGGTGCAGAAGCCGTCTTCTTCTTATCCGGACACTCATTAAACTTGTGTCCCGGTTTCTGACAGTTAAAGCACACAAGTGGCTTGTTGAAACAGCCAATACCGGGATGCATTGGCATCTTGCACCGAAAGCAGATACGACCCTTAAGATCGTTGTTGTTGCTCGGGAAAAATGGACGGTTTCTCTGAGCTGATTGTCCACTCTGAAAATTCCTCCTCTTGTTTGGGTAAGAGGAGGGAAAAGAAGGTCGAGAGGTAGGATACAACGGTCTCTTTCCAAAGGCATTAGGAGCTACAAACGAAGTACGGGCCTCTTCGGCAATCTCCCGAATAGAACTCTCAGCCCATATGGCATCATTGTAGATAGAGACAAAAGAAGTAGAACCCCTACTGATCTTGCCCTTCACCTGAGGAGAAAGCTTCCCTAGGTAAAAGAAGGCTTTGTCTTCCTCCCTTGAAATAAGCCGAGTGGCATAATGAGCCAACTCATTGAACTTAGTTGTGAACTCCTGAACTGAGAGAACTCCTTGTTTGAAGTCCATGAATTCTTTCAGTTTCTGCTGTCTCAATTCATCCGGGTAGAACCTCGCCTCCAATAGCTCACGGAAACGAGTCCAACCAAAATCGGGTTCCAACTTAGCAGTAGGACCAGAAAGAGTCCACCACTGATCAGCTTCCTTCACTAAGAAGTGGGAAGCGAGACGGACTTTATCCGTTTTCAGAACATCATAAAGAGAAAAGTTCTTCTCCATTTCACGTATCCACCCCGAAAGCTGAATGGGATCTACTTCACCACCATAGGTTTTGGCTTGGCTCCTAGATAGTTGTGAAGCAACCCATGTACAACTCCCGTGTCTCTCACGGTCGGGAGGAGGAATAGGATTCGCCTGTTGATTTTGCTGATTTTGCTGGTTCTGAATAATAACAGTAAGAGCTGCTAAGATCGTATTGTCAATTCTCGGAGGCATCTTGCAAAAGAAAACACAGATTAGTACTTATCATTTAGCAAACACAAAGAGACTACAACATAAATCCTAATCTACCCATCCTACCATTCTATCTCACAAGTTTATTATTTTATTAAGGTCAAGTTATTTATGCAAGGGTACACAAACGTGCGTCGGGAGCAAAATAGCTCTGATACCAACTGTGACACCCTCAAATTTGCGGAAAGAAAAAAATAATTTAAATAAAAAAAGATGAGAATACGTTTTAATCGGTTCACTTAGTGAAAATCGGTAAATTTAAAACGGAACCTACTATTTAAATATTCATCGTAACAAAGGTGTCTTAAAGAAAAGGGTTCATAACAAAAGGAAATAATATTATACAAAAGAAGTGTCTAAAACGGGAGACATATCTCCCGTATAAATACGGAAATAAAAGAGTGTATAATATAATACAATCCTAAGAACCGAATATAGGTCCAAGGTAATACTTCACTCGCTAGCTCGTCAATGTACCCAAGTATGCATCACAACCCTGCCAACCGCATTAAATATAAACACGGAAGCCACAGTCAGTGGGGAGTAACTCCGAGTTCTCCCAGCCACGAAATGTCGAGTGTAATAAAACATGAATAACATAAAAGAGATGTATATGAAAAATACAAAACCTTAACATATACGATATGCTTTTCATGTTATGAAACAAATAACTAACATATAACCTAGCATATGAAAGCTATCACTGTGAACCGTTTTAACTTAACAACATATAACACGAAGGTAGGGAAGCTGGTATGCTAGCTAGAGGTTACCTTAAAACAATGGCCATGATACACTCAACCCTTAATATAAAACTATCATGTGAATCGTTAAACAACCAGGTAATCCCAAACTCTATAACACGAGGTAGGGAAGCTGGTATGCTACCTCAGAGGTTACCTTTAAAACATGGCCATGATACACTCAACCCTAATCAAACAAATATCATGTGAATCAGTTAACAACCGGTAATCCAAACTCTATCAACCTTAGCCGGCTTGCATCTCACCTTCTAAGACTCATAGAATCATCAAACATGAAAGACCAATACTTCCACAAACAGGCATAAGTTACTAGTACAGTCAATAGACGACTTCTGTAACTCAAGGCTATACCACAAGGTAGGAAAACATCCAAGTCCTAGACTGATCAGACCTGGCGACAACAGCTATTCCATTCCCCGTCTCATGACCAAAAGTACACAAGAATCTCTACTAGGCGACCCCCTAAGCAGAGTTGGCTAGTACTTAAGCTGGGTCCATTCCCAAAGTGGAACTATTAGGCAGCCATGCCCCGACTTGGAGATAAACCCCCCAGGCCGTGACACAAAAGCTATTAACCATGAACTATATACTCGTTAAAGATAGTGAGGCCTATCAATGTCATGGTCCAAGATACTCATTTAGAATTAGAATGGTCAAGACGCCATATACTCATAATTCTCTATGGGTACTTAGTCAACACGACATATATCATTACAATCAAACAGTCACCGAGGAAAACTTCCTATCATGTGACTAATTGCATATAAATCAAAATCAAATATCATATCGCCTCATATCTACTAAGGCTAATTCATTAATTAAATACAACCTTACTTGAAGACAAATCCCCGACCCGAGTCCCGCGACGGGTCATCAGTCAAAACGGGGCTGGCTAGATCTTAGTTTGACCAAACCCGTTTGGTCAAACCGGCTAGAAACAGAGTCTTTACCAATTAGACTTGAACATAAAATCATCATATTCATTACATGTTATTTTATTAAAACTTCTAACATGTGAATTATTAAATCTTACAAAAAAACCCGCTTGACTTAAAGGATATCAAATTAAACTATAATCTCGTATTATAATTTCTAACATTTGAGAAATAACAATATTATGAAAACCTTTTAAAATTAAATAATTTACTTATTAAAATTTCCCACTTGCTAAATATTACAAAACACGATAAAATAACAATAAACTCCAAAAACCGTCACAAGTCCAAAAAGGTGACTCATGGGCTAATTTGGGCCGAACATAACACGGGCCTGGACTGGGCCCACGGGCCTGGTTTGGGCCTGTTTTGGGTCGACATTTTTAAAACCGTTTCTTAATATTTCCCGCATGCTTAACATATTTAAAACCCGTCAAAACAACAACAAAACAATCAAGTATCAACACAACCCCCAAGGACCAACCATGGACCAATCCAGACCGGTCTGGACCGGGCCTGAACCGGCCTGAACCGGCCTGGTTTGGGCTGGTTTTCAGACCACCTTACACAGCCACTTCCACGGCCAAACTAACAACCATTCTAAATAATTTCTAACTTGATTTTAATTAACAACATCCATTTTTAAACATCCAATTCAATCATCATACATACGAAAATCATGATTATGAACAAATCATCAAAACATGTCAAGAACACTAAACATGCCAAAAATTCATACAACATAATATAATAACAACTTATCATGTTACTAGTTAAAAATCATAAATAACTATAACATGAACATAAACAAAAGAAAACAAAGGTATGTAACATTAATTCGTCGAGTAAGTCGGAATCGTTACCTTAGCTAGCAAAATCAATTAGCACCCAAAATAAGAAACAAAAGAAAAAACCCGTCTACTAATCTTCTTCTAATATATATACGAGTCACCAAACTCGTCTTCAAAATCTTCCCCTATAAGAAATGACAAGAATAATATTGTTAGAATTAAAACTTGATTTTCAATAATTAAAGTGTTGAAAACGATTTTGTCGGAATTGAAAATAAACCGTACTTGAAGATGGAGAGCGAAGAGGAGATTCTAGAAATATAAGTTAGGACGGATTTGAATAAGAAATGAAGGTTTTGTGTCAATTTTGCTCAAGAACGATGAAGAACGATGAAGAATGATGAAGAACGATAAAGAACGATGATGATTATATTAAAGAAGGTATTAATTAGATATTAAGTTGATTAAGTGTAAAATGAAAAGATAGTTAGTGAGTAAGTGGGAAATGAGCCGTGTAATTATAGAGAAATTAATGAGTCGGGTTTTGAAATTGTTGCTACGGGATTGACTCGGGTTTTATAATTATATTAAGGTAATTAATTAGATATTATTAGATGTTATAATAGTTTAATCAAATATCTAGATATTAATTAGATATTATGTTATTGTAATCAAAAGAAAGAAAAATATCTAGCTCTAAGAGAGGAAGGAAGAGCCGTGTGATTTGGGTAGAAAATGGGTCTGTTTTTAAGCGTTTTGCGTAATTTAAGTTGACGGATCGATAAAGTTACAAATATCTTAGATATTCGTATTAGTTTAATCGAAAGAATTAAAAGATCTAAAGTGAGTGGAAAAAGATGACAGGGGGCGTGTGACTCATGCCAAAGTCGGGTTTCGGGTTTGTTTCGGGATTTAAGATGACTCGGGAAATAGTTAAATGACGTTCGGGTTAAACCGTAAAAGTTATTCTTTAATTCCGAATAAATTCAAATAATTATATTAAATTATCTTAAATTCAAATAAATCTTAATAAATTAAAATAAATTAAATTTATTATTTTTCAAATATATTTTCGGTCTTTCAAATTACGGGGTGAGTCGGAAAAGTCAACGAAAGTCAAAGTCGACTTAAAAGTCAAGAAAAGTCAAAGATGACTTAAAACGGGATTTTCATGGAATCTCACGGAAATTCCAAATACGAACTCGGAAATTCCAAATACGACTCGAAACAATAAATTATAAATTAAAACTTAAATTTGTAGAAAAGTATCCGTAAAATATTTTCACTAGAAAAATAGGGTACATTTCGGGTGTTACAATCCTACCCCCTAAAATAATTATTTTAATAAATAAATTTCCGAATAAAATTATTAGAAAACACGGGGTGTTACAATCCTACCCCCTAAAAAAGAAGTTTCGTCCTCGAAACTTGAATTTTATAAAAGAAAGCCAAATAAAAGGGCAACAAGTAGCTACAAAGAAAACCCACAACTACGGCACTCGCTGCGCACTCTGATTGCTACAAAGCTTCATGTCAAAGGCAAACTCCTATTCCTTAATTAGGACATTATTTACAAAATCCACAACTCGCCAATTCTCAAAAGGCTTACATCACTCCAATCTAACAAAATTTCAACTCAATCTCCTTCCATTCTAACCCGCAATTAACTTTATACCTTTCAACATCTCAATACAAATTCCACAACGACCATAATCATTGACATTCCACAACTTCATAACTTAATGTACTTCCAAATGAACATCTCACTACTCATGCATACTGCAAGCTCCCTCAATTCATCAAATTTCAATTTCTTTATTACAATTTCATAACCTAACGCCTCAAATTAGGGCTGAGCACGGATCGGATATCCGATCCGAACTGACTTTCGGATCGGATATCCGTATCCGAAATTCCATTTTTTCACTATCCGATATCCGATCCGAATCATTCGGATATCCGAAAATTAATATCCGAAATTTTCGGATCGGATATCCGAATATCCGTTATCCGACCCGTTATAAATAAATTGCTTAATATAAACGTATGAAATGATGAAGATCTATAAGAAATGAGTAATTTGTGGATAATGTAATGGGAGAGAAGGAGAGTGGGTCATGAATTTAAAATGGTGAGGTAAAAGAGCAAAAAAGCTGCTGGAAAAGAAGAGAATTAGGTTTGTAGTGAAAACATTACTTGATATTTGTAATATATGTAAGTAATAATGGGCTGTGTAATGGACTAACTAAGCCCAAAGTTAAGAATTCTCATAAAAATGCATATTTGTAAATTTTCGGATCGGATACGGATATCCGAAAATTTTTAAACTGTTATCCGATATCCGATCCGTATCCGAAAGTTTCGGATAGGATATCCGATCCGAATGCAACTTTCGGATCGGGTATCCGCTTTTTCGGATCGGATACAGATCGGATATCGGATCGGTTCGGATAATCGGATTTTTTTGCTCAGCCCTACCTCAAATGGTTAGACTCCATCAATATCCATTATCTAACAATGCATCCACAAATATCGCAAATCAAAACACCACAAATTAATGATTTAGAAGCTTATTCTCAAATGCCACAATCATTAAATACATCAAACACCTTATTGCGATTAATACTCCCAATTATAATTCCAAATTTGAAATTCCATAAATCATAATTTTCCAATCATATCCTTAAGTACCATGAAGGTATAACGAGTCACAAACTTTCTCTTAAGATTCATTCTTGTCCACATCGTCCTATAAGACTTCAAGAATATTACACTCTCCATTAAGATACTACATAATCAGACCAACTTCACCTGATTATCACTAACTTATATTCACCAACATAAATTCACAATAAACCCAACTATATCCTCAAATTAACCATGTTATACCATACAACCTTATAACATCAACTCACATACATTACCATGTATAAACCATTGACATGGACACTAAATTTCCACAAAGTAAATTATCCATTAAGTAATCACACGCCTTGAGATCAACAACTCTTCTCATAAGTACCAAACGAAGCCTCATAAATACCAAACTCTTTTATATAACAAATTCAACGCTCAATCATTAACCTTTAATACCATTATGAAAAACATTCACCAATTACCAAAATATTTTACCTATTATTGCCCAAAGCGCTTACAAAAACCATTCATAAATCATTTTGTAAAATAAAATACTCATTATGGAAATCAAAGGGTAAGACACACCGATCAGTGAAAATAGAAAGTTTAAGGATAGCAAAACAAAGATAAGATCGAAGAACATTTACGAGGACTTGAAACAGATTAATGTTAAGAAGCAATGAGAAGAATCTCAATTAAATGAGAGATATGAAGGCTTTAATCAAGGAAATCGATCAAGGGACACCGATCCTAAAGAAACATGCAAGCATACAACAAGTCAAAGAGCAACTCAAGATGGAAGCCCAAACGATACTAGAAAGAAAAACAAAATTGCAAAAACTAAAATCTTACACTTCTCATATCCATACTCTTTTAACCTCTTCTTGATATTGACCAAAGCCTATTAACCTCCAAAATATCAATACTTCAAAAGACTTCCATGAAAAACATTGTACAACCTATGTCCTCATAAATTCGATATTATTCCTCATTACATCACATAAGAGCGCTAATAAACCTTTAAAATACTCTGCTCATAACCACCTAAGAATTCCCTAAAGCCAAGGTCATCAGACAAATCCTTTGGTAACAAGCCTTTGATTTCAAATGATTCTCCAAACGAGTATAACACTAAAATCCTCAAATTACTTCTATATACTCCAAGATAACTTTCATTATACCATTATCCTCGACAACTAATACGCGGAAATTCCAAATAATAAATTTATCCCACATTCTAATTTCAACGCATCTAAGTCCATCAATTCGCGTAATAAATTTAGCACTTCCATCTTGCTCCTATTCCTCAAAGCATTATTCATCTATTCCATTAGTAATTCACTAGTCTAATCACCATATTTATCCAACACATTAATAACCTCAAAACTCAATTTCTCCAGCCTTTCGAATAACGGATTAACCAACCCAGGGGATACTTCATTTTACTACAAGAATCTCCAATTCATATAACTTGCACAACTTATCACCTAACCAGAGAAACATTAACTTATCTTACGCACTTCTGAGTACTCCAAATAATCATTCCCAAAAGCTAGCTCCAAATCCATGATTTTGCACTGACCATACTCATGCAATTCAGGCAAATCCCCAATTCAAATAATTCAAATGAACTCATATCTAATCCCAAAAATTAATAATTATTACCTTAATAAATATTAACTATCTATTCGAAAATAAAGCATCATGATTTAATGACAGTTCACAAATAATAACTCAACACCAAATCACGTATAGGAAAATGAGATAAGAAAATTGAAAATCGAAAAGACAGACAATCACTTCTTAAATGCACAACTTCATATAAGAAAAGTACTATATTTCTATTGCATCGCTTAATTACTCAAAACCTATTAACTCCTCTAGGCAAATCGCCAAAGCATTAACTATGAAGTCCCACAACAATATCCATAAGATTATTGACTACCACCATATGATTAAACATACTCCTACAATCCCGATATAAACTGCTCAAAACAATACCTCAAATAAAATATTCAATGAAATCCAAAATGAATACGAAATGGTTGAATTTCACATAAAATGCTTATATACTCACTTACTAGATCCTCAAAATTAACGGTAGACATTCCATAATACTCGGTCATCACCAACCTACCTCCATCGAACAAGGTGAAGGCAAAAAGGACTTCCAACAAAAGGATTACCTTTAACAAACACCATAAACAAACTCCAAGATTTTCCTTACCAACTCAAACCTCAAACGAGTTCCCTATAAATCACATGAATCTATTTCCTCAAAGATTGTAAATCCACAACACGATAAGATAGTACCCAAACTTTAAGTTCCATTCTACAATTCGATACAACCATACTGTGCACCTGGAACATCAATAATAACTTATATCCTTCACATCATTAACCATGAAAAACTCCTAAGTTAAACCATCAAATAAGGGATAACATAACATCTCAAATTTTTCCTTAAGAGTCACAACCATGATAAGCACTTCCAACACAGTGTCTCCGACTTTTGCAAGCTTACTACTGATCCTCAAACGAGTGGCTCGAATGAACTAACTCTATAATATAACTCTAAAGAAAGAGACTATATCGTAACCTTATCTCATACTACTATATAACAAATTAATCAAATATATAAATAAGACCAAATACGAAAGTGAGTGGAACATAACCATAACATGTTAACACACACTCTACACATTTCTTAATCATACAGTTACATATACAAGTAAAGAGAAAATCACGCATCAAAGTACATAAAAGGTCCTTATTGGTTTCTACCCATTTACTCTCACTCAATTTAACTAAGACAATTTAATTTAGTCATTTACTAAGCGAGAGTTGGGAGCGTGTTCGCTCTGATACCAACTGTAACAACCCGGATTTTTAAAACAAAAGAAATAACTTAATAATATATAATCCATCAGAGTACAAAGATGAATAGGGTCAAGGTGGCGGAAACACCTGACCAATCCGGATCGAAACTCAAATCCAAAACTAAACTAATACATTATTAATAATTCTTAACTTAAATAAATTCCTAAATAAGTTATTCTTCTTGCCACAAGTCTCTCCAGCCCAACATCCAGACAAGCAGCAACCAAATCAACCTGAGAATGGGGGTCGACAATCAGTCGGGAGTAACTAGATGCTCTCCCAGTCATGTTTACAACAGGCTGAATTAATAACAATCTATAACAACAGACAGTAATCATAAATGACATGTGAAGCAATCTATACAATATGACGTACATTCAAACTTACTATGACATCATGATTAACAAATGAATGCAACTAGACAAACCCCTAGACCATGAACACTAACTCGACCGAAAGTGACACATGATCCATAGCAATAAAGTCACCAATTCAATCAACAAAGCATAGCGAATAGAATGAACGCCGTTAGAGTGATTAACGAACTGCTTCTAACCACTAGAGCGTATAACGAACTGCCTCTAGCTAATGGAGCGTATAACGAACTGCCTCCATCGGTGTGGAGCGTATAACAAACTGCATCCACTGTGGACCGTATAACGAACTGCATCCACGGTACTATGTATAGCGTATAACCACTGCCTATATGTCTAAGACCTGGCCAGACCCTCGATGCATTAACTGTACATCGAACGACACACGGGGACCAGAGCGTATAACGAACTGCCTCTGACCAATCCCGAACATAGACCAAAATAAATAAATCCCCAAAGGGTAGCGTTGGTTCATTCTGATAGTATCTAACTGATACTATCGTCATCTATTCAACAAGCCAACAAGCAAATGCACAGTATAACTGACTGTACTAACCAATGCGTGAACAACGTCACGACTCAACATAGGAACAGTATAACTGACTGTCCAACAATGCGTGAACAACGTCACGACTCAACTAAAGAACAGTATAACCGACCGTCCAACAATATAAGAATAAGAATAACCAATACGATATGCAATCATAGCGTTAGAGTCCAGCTGACTATAACACTACACATAAACAAGCACGGATGACTAAGGTTATAGTATCTTGACCTATAACATTACACCTCAAAGGGCATTTTATAGTTCGAGTTACCATAACACCAAACACAAAAGCATATAACATCCAATGTTATAATACCACCAACTATAACCTTCACTAAACTTTAGTGAAGTTATAGTAACTTCAGCTATAACTTTGGTTAAGCGTGTCAGGTTATAGTATCATCAACCATAACCTTCCTTAACTCCAGCAGAGTTATAGTACACCACCTATAACTTTGGTTAAGCTTACCAGGTTATAGTATCATCAACCATAACCTTCACTTAACTTCCTCAAAGTTATAGTACCTTCAGCTATAACTTCCACTCAACTTTAGTGAAGTTATAGCACTTCAAGCTATAACTTTATACGTGCGAGGTTATAGTATCATCAACTATAACTCTCTTCCGTCACGGGTTAGTCCTCTATAACACCATCACCGAGGAGTCGACTCCACGGTACAAACCGCCATGTCACCACAACGAGTCTTGTTATAGTACACCGCACCATAACGTCACTTTCAAAGTTATAACTCAAATAGGTATAATTAGGGTAACTTACATGCAAAGTTATAGCAACTTCAGCTATAACCTCAATGATGTAAACCAAGCCCTAATTTCTCAACATAAGCAAACCCTAGCATCTCCCACAAGGAGGAGGCCGAAACCCTAGGCCACGGCAACCTCACGGCCGCGCCACCACCAACAAAGCTAGGGTTCGCGATTTGAACCCTAGTTCGCACACCAAATAAATAATTGAAAATAGAATAACAACGTAAATATTAAATGCAATTAAACATGTGAATCATAAGCATAAATAACCACTTAATCAATTAATCATACAATTAATCATTATATCATGTTAATAATTCACTTTCTATAAACATAATTAAAGTAAAACACCTAGTTACCTTTATTACGCAATAAAGACCATAAAATAATATTCATCTCCATAAAGACGCCATTAATATTGTGCTACCGGAATCCTCCTCCAAAAACGCCCCAAAAGAAGGACATCTCCTACTTATTCTTCTTATTTACCCATCAAATATATAAACCCTAAAGGTAGGTCTAAACTCCATACAATCGAGTCCCTTAAAAATAATATGAATAGAAGATATTGTAGAGGTAAGAGCCAGGATTGTAAATATATAATTTATATTTGATTTGGATGAAGATAGTTGCATAACAATGGAGTCAAAGAGAGAAAAATAAGAATAGAGGAAGAAGGGAGGTGCTGCGGTCGAATAATGCACAGCACAAGAGAAATGAATTGAGCAACCTACTTGCTAGGTTAAATTTTCTATTTATAAGAGAGTTCAAGTGGGCTTTTGACCCATTAGCTCACAAGATGAATTATCCAATTACAAATCAGGTTTAGAATAATTAAAACGCTCAAAGAGTTTATATAGGAGAAGTAGCTATTAAATTAAAATAGTAAAATCGTGCGCGGACATTTTAACCCATCCAATTTAGGTAAAAACGGAAAATAACAAAATAGATATCGCAAGCGTTAAATACGCATTAAATAATTAAACTCGCAAAATAATTATTTTAATAAATAAATTTCCGAATAAAATTATTAGAAAACACGGGGTGTTACATGAGAACTCTTATATTTCCATTTCTTAGAGTTCCTAGGCTCATCATATCTGATGAACTATCACTTTCCTCAAATGATTCAGAATCAAGATTAGTCCCCCCTGAGTTGGACTCTGGGGTTATAGCCAAAGTTGGTACAACTTCAGTTACAACATCTTGATCTGAGTTCAAAGTTATAGCATCATCAGCTATAACTTCGTTTCATTTTCCTTATTTTGAGAAGAGACATTCGTATCATCGACAATTGTCTCAGTTCTCTTTTCAAGGTTATTTGCGGATTTATCAAGTTCATCATTGATTCCTTTAATAACTTCTTCATTATTTTCTGGCACGTCTTCCCTTGAGAGGCGAAAGTCTGGATCATTCAAGTCTTCTTCTTCATTCTGTTCAACTTGCTCAGGCACATTATCTTCATCAAACACAACATGAACACTTTCTTCTATGCACAAAGTTCTTTTGTTAAAAACTTTAAAAGCTTTACTATGATTAGAATAACCAACAAACACAGCTTTGTCACTTCGTGGATCAAATTTGCTCAAATTACTTTTTCCATTATTATGGACAAAATATTTACTGCCGAAGCAACGAAGGTGAGCTATATTGGGTTTTCTCCCTCTTAAAAGTTCATGCAGTACTAATGGCTTCGGCCCAAAAGTTCTTAGGAAGGCCACTGCACAAAAGCATAGTGTGAGCCATGTCCTCTAATGTTCGATTCATACGTTCCACGACACCATTTTTTTGTGGGGTTCGTGGTGCAGAAAAGTTATGTCCTACACCATTCTCCCTACAATATTCTATAAAAGCTTGATTATCAAATTCGGTGCCATGATCCGTACGAATGGAAACTAACTTTTTATCATACTTATTTTGGGCGAGCTTAATTAGTACCACAAACTCATCGAAAGTTTCATCTTTAGTAAATAGAAAGATAGGCCATACATACCTGGAGTAGTCGTCGACTAGGACGAATACGTACCTTGATCCACCGCGGCTTCTAACTTTCATAGGTCCACACAAACCCATGTGTACCAACTCAAGTGGACGCTCTGTACTTACTACTCGTTTTGGTTTGAATGAAGATCTAACTTGTTTACAACGGGCACATGAGTCACACATTTTCTCCTGTTCGAATTTGATTGAGGGTAAGCCCTCAACTAAATCCCACAATTTGAGTTTCTTTAAAATTGTTGGACTGATGTGTGCAAACCTCTTGTGCCACAAGCATGAATCATCCACAATGACTTTCATGCACATAAAGGAACTTGTAGTGACTTTGTTTAAATCAATCATATACACGTTCCTCTTACGTAAGCCTTCTAAAATAACAGTACTAGTGCCTTCAATTATGATGCGACAAACATTTGAATGAAAAACGACTTTATTGCCTTTGTCACATAATTGAGAGATACTTAGCAAGTTATGCTTAAGACCATCTACCAGATATACATTATTAATAGTATGTGAAGAAGATATACCAATCTTACCTACACCGATTATATTGCCCTTCTTGTTGTCTCCAAAGGTGACCTTGCCACCGTTGAAGGGCTCTAGTGAAAGAAAAAGATTCTTGTTTCCGGTCATGTTTCTCAAACAACCACTGTCGAGATACCATAGATTATTTTCTTTCACTATTATCTGCAAGAGAATCAAATACAGCTTTTAGGTACCCACGCTAAGTTGGGTCCTTTATGGTTAGTGTCTCTATATATTTGATCCTTCCTAACCCATACCTGTCTAACAATTCTTTTCTTTTTAATATAGGGTTGTCTAGGTTTATTATAGTAATTGTTATTACGACGCACATTAGGTTTAAATGACTGCTTCTGATTCACATAAGATTTAGATTTTGAAGGTACAGATGAGTAATCGAAAGCTATGTCATAAAACCATCTGAACTCATTATTTCTAACTTTATTACGTTGAGATTCAGGTTCAGACTCATTAATACTAGACACATCATGTTCTTTAACAAAATCAGTTTGATTTTTGTTGTCGTTGACATATTTGACACAGTTTTCTTTAACATGACCATTGTGACCACAATAATTGCAAATCAGATATTCTGAAAGATTGACATACTTTCTAGTTCTGAAATCACGGTCAGAAGAAGTGGATTTGCACTTATCATGGTCTCTACGACTATAACATTCATGACCTAGACCCATCTTCATGTTATTATTAGAGTGTTCGGTAAGGAAGTCTAAGACCTTCTGACTTCCTTCCCACTTATCATGAACTTTTCGTGCATGTAGGAGCAATTCCTTCAAAGACTGAATTTCTTTTTCACATGACGAATGGTCTACATTCGAGTCTTTGGTGGGATTGTTCTTTTTAAAATTTTCACGAAAGTCATTGAACCGTTTGTTCAAGATAAATTTCTCCTCATTGTGTTGATTTTTGGCTTGGCAGAATTCAGCCTTTATATCCTTCAATTGCTGAGAAAGAAAAGAGTTTTCTTTCTTGTGATCAATGATAGCAACTTCCTTTGCCTTAGCTTCAGATTGTAAGAGCTCATTGACTTTCTTCAATTCTAAAGTTATAGCTTCATTAGCTATAACTCTAGACTCAAGAGCTTCTTTCTCAACATTTGTCGTGTCTGAAGTTATAGCTGAATTAAGTTGCCGTAACTTTAGACTTGAGCTTTTTCGCTTTGGCCTTTAGAAGTTGGTTTTCCTCGGCAATGTCAAAGATTTGTTCTTTAAGATCTTTTAATTCAAGACTCTGTTCATGACAATGATCTAAGGCTTCTTCAAAATACTTAATTAAAGACTTCTTAAATAAATTCTTAACTTGCTTTTTAAGTTCAAGATGACTAACCTCTTCATCATCTTCTGAATCTGGTTCTGAATCTGAGTTGCCAACAAGACATAATTCGGATTCACTTTCATTGTCATCGTCAGAAATTAGATCAAGACTGACGTTGCTTAGACACAGGTTGGCGACTTCTTCTTCCTCTGACTCGTCGTCTTCTGTGTCAAGATCTCCCCAGCAATAAGCCATCATCACTTGCTTGAATTCCTTCTTGGTTTTGTCTCGTTGATTTTTGTCTTTGATTTTCTTCCATGTGGGGCAATCCTTGATCATGTGATCATTATCCCCACATTTGAAGCAACCACGACTTGAAAGAGACCCTTTTGACTTAATTGGCTTCTTGTAAGATTTGTTAGTGTCATTGTTAAACGTTTTCCCTTGTGGTTTATTAAAGAATTTTTTTTTAAAACGTCTAGCAAATAACACTGTTTCATCTTCAAGATCCGAATCATGTTTTTCACTAGACTCGGCTTGCAAAGCCACTTTCTTACTATTACTATCATTTGCCTCATCCTCATCAAGAGTAATCTCGTGAGCCATTAGGGTTCCGAGTAGCTCTTGATAAGATAGGTTAGATAGATCTTTACATTCCTCAATTACCGTCACCTTAGGTCTCCATCGTTTAGATAGACTTCTAAGGATCTTCCTGGCAATTTCCTCGGAGTCAAAAGTTTTTCCAAGATTTTTCAATTCATTAATGATACTAGAGAAGCGAGTGGACATGCTTTCAAGCGATTCATTGTGTTCCATAGAGAACATTTCGTATTTTCGCATTAGTAATGCAATACGTTGTTTTTTGACAACAGTTGTCCCCTCATAGGCTAACTCTAGACCATCCCATATTTCCTTGACAGTAGTACTAGACGAGAAACGATCAAATTCAGTATGAGTCATGCCGTTTTGCAACAGACTAATAGCCTTCGAATTTTTCCCAACTTTCTTATAATCTGCCTCAATATAGTCATCTTCTTTCTTTTCGACGCGAGTGCCATTAACAGATCCAAGCATGATTTTATTAGGGCCATTCTTAATGATTAGCCAACACTCCCAATCGTTACCTTTTATGAAATGGGTCATCATATTTTTCCATAAACTGTAGTTCTTCCCATCGAATACGGGACACTTCAGATGTTTGGAATCCATTAAAATAAAATTAAATGCAGTGGAAAATGAATAAAAATAAAAGGATAAACGGATCAGACTCCTTGCAGTAAGGCAATCAAGAGCACATGGCTCTGATACCAATTGTAGAGTCTATTGATCGAATACGAAAGAGGGGGGTGAATTGAGTATTAAAAACTAGCCCCACTTTTTCGATTTATATGATATGTAATTAATTATTTGATCTTATGAATTAAAACCAACTAATTAATTAATCAAAGTAAGCGTAAGTAACGAAATAACAAAAAGTAAAGAGAGTAGAGAGAGGCACACGGATTTTTGAAGTGGTTCAGTTTCACACGTTGAAACCTACGTCCACTATTCTCGATTAATAATTCTTAGTACCTTTCTACGGATTAGAAAAATTATCAACCCACTCGTATAATCAACACTATGATTATAACTCAAGGTGAGTATCGCTAAATACTCTATACTATCTTACGTTAATAAGAAAATACAATATAACTCACACAGATTCCCGTTAAAGAATTGTAAGCTTATAATGATGTACTATTATCCAATAACGTATTTCACTCAAGCGATTGATAATAATTGATGCACGACTCTTTTGAAAAACAAACACTAAAAATAATAAATATTTTGCTCAAAGGTTTGCTTTAAAACGATTTTAGAAAATCAACACAAGTAAGTATATTTGCCGTGTGATTTATGTGTATTTCGTGTGTTTCAATAACAAGATCTGAAGGAGTATTTATAGTAATAGAATCATAGTAGATCTTGTGGGAATATATCCGTATACATCCCTTTAATCTTACAAGATTATAATGAAATTACGATTTATATGATTAACGGGTCATAAAGGAAATTGCATAATAAACAAAGGGATTAGGAATAACCTTTAGTCCTCGTAAATTCGGCCTAAGAACAGATATCAAAGTAGATATCCTCCTAATCGTAGCACCCAAGACTGATCCAGATATGCCCTTGTAATTGCTAGAAAAATTAGAGAGAAAAAGAGTCTGTATCTTTTTGTGAGATGTGAAATTGATGATGAATAAAATTAGAGAGTTGGAATGAGTAAAACTCTTCCCATATCCTCCCTAGGTCACGGCACACATAGGAGAAAAATAAGGGATTATTTTTCTCTTATTTTGTTACCATTTTTGACCGAAATTCCAAAGAGTAATCTAGACTCTTTTTCGGTTAAATTCGCTTCCATTTAATATAATGTTATACATATTATATTTGTCTAATATGTTGTCATATATTAATAAGGTTCATTACAACATTTTGCAGTGGATATATTAACATAACAATTATTATGACAATCGTATAATATATACTTCAATTATAAATATCGGTATATTTATAATCCCGCTAATTAAATATAACGGTTTATGTTTAATTACGAATTAACATTTTAATTCGTTTAAGCTCACATTATATACTATAACTAAATATAACATTTTATATTTAATTACGAATTACAGTTAATTCGTCTTAGCTAACATTATTTAATCGTTATTAAATAATTATATCATCATCACATTGACTAACCTTTTAGTCAAAAACACCGACTAACCTTTTAGTCATTTAATAAGGCATCAATATGATTGTTTTGATTATTTTCTCAAATAATCACATCTCTCAATCACATCCTTTAGGTGTGACTTTTAGGGACCAGTTGATCACTGCCATCTGTATGACAATAACGTCAAACTTATCTAGCAAGCCAACCGTTATCGATAAACGTTAATCAACTGATTACAATACAAAGTATACCTTGTGAACCTACAGAGATTTATTAATGTTATTGCACTAAATGTGAAGGACACTGGCTCCAACAATCTCCCACTTGTCCGTACAAGTGTATGTGCGATAACCGATTCTCAAATCCATAATAAATTTCTCCCACTCAATGTAAAACAATTTGCAAAGTCCGTATTCACAAAGGTCGTATTTTACAAGTGATCTGTATCAAGAGTGGTTTCCCCGACTAGAGAGTAACTTAACTGATAAACGAATCTTCATTAGAGCATGGCCATGTATTTCAGTTACAGCTCCTCGAGTGGCCCTGAGAAATATCATATCCTCATAAAGGTTGGATATTTTCTTCAACTCGAATCTTGCAGATACAAGCGCAGTATGAAATGACCAGTGAAAATCTACTTAGCCTCTAGTTACGGTCGACCATGAGAAAGAAACCAAAGTCACCCAAAAACTGCCTTTATCTCAAGAGACAGTCGATAGTCAAAATAATCGACTCTAGGAACACTATGGATGTCCTATCCACCACCTGGCACCTAATGTTCTGAAACATTTAGGACTCCATAACGTCGTCACAAAATGTCCTGCGCAGTATCATTATAACCCGCATCTGTGATCGATCAGTCAACTGTTTGACTTATGGCTCGTTGAACCCACCATCAATCGACTTCACAGATTAATTGCCAGAGTTCTCAGCTCATGTAGGCGATTACGGACCAAAACAAAATATAATGTAATTCAGTTCACTTTGTGGTGTTCAATGTTGTCAGTACAACCCACATGAAAAACAAAATATAAAACAAAACGATGATTTCATAGATAGTTTTTATGAAAACGATACAAGTGTCTAATCCATATAAAACAACTAATACAACTCAAGAACACGTTTGATTCCCATGGAAATAACGTGCCCTTCATGCTTATCATATCTCAATGGTTTAGTGAGAGGATCTGCAACGTTATCATCCGTAGCAATCTTGTCTATCACTATATCCCTTTGCTCCACGTAATCTCGGATCATGTGAGCCTTCCGTTGTACATGCCAGACTTGTTGCTGGACTTAGGCTCCTTAGCCTGGAAGATGGCACCACTATTATCACAATAGATGGTGATCGGGTCATCCGAACTAGGAACTACGGTTAGTCCCTGTAAGAACTGACGCATCCATATAGCTTCCTTCGCAGCCTCTGAAGCGGCATAGTACTCGGACTCAGTCGTAGAATCTGCTATAACATTTTGTTTGGAGCTTTTCCAGCTGACCGCAGCGCCATTAAGAGTAAACACAAATCCAGACTGATATTTCGAGTCATCTCGATCCGTTTGGAAGCTAGGATCTGCGTAACCGGTTGCGCATAGCTTAGTGTCACCTCCATAAGTCAATACCCAATCCTTAGTCCTCCGTAGGTACTTAAGGATATTCTTAACAGCTATCCAGTGTGTTTCACCTGGATTGCCTTGGTAACGACTCGTCATACTCAATGCAAATGCCACGTCTGGACGTGTGCATATCATGGCATACATGATCGATCCTATAGTTGATGCATAAGGAATCCGACTCATGCGCTCGACCTCTTCCGATGTCTTTGGTGCCTGAGCTTTACTTAAATGCATCCTAGAGACCATTGGAAGGTTCCCCTTCTTGGAGTTGGTCATGCTGAACCTCTCAAGAATCTTGTCTATATAAGACTCCTGACTGAGGGATAACATCCGTCGTGATCTATCTCTGTAGATACGGATCCCCAAAATTCTTTGTGCCTTGCCAAGATCTCTCATTTGGAAATGGTTCTTTAACCAAACTTTTACCAAAGTTAAGAGAGGTATGTCATTCCCAATCAAGAGTATGTCATCGACATACAATATTAGGAAGACAATCTTGCTCCCACTCGACGATGATTCCAACTCCGAGAAGCTTGTTTAAGTTCATAGATGGAACGCTTAAGCTTGCATACCTTCTTAGGATTTTCAGGATCAATAAAACCTTCGGGTTGTACCATGTACAACTCCTCCTCCAAATAACCGTTTAAGAAGGAGGTTTTCACATCCATTTGCCAAATTTCATAGTCATGAAAAGCGGCAATCGCTAAGATTATCCGAATGGAACGCAGCATGACTACGGGGTTTGCAAAAAATTTATCATAGTGCATCTTGCACTTTGAGTGAAACCCTTTGCAATCAGTAGTGCCTTTATGTATCTAGGTGTCTTTCACAGACTGCTTATTTTTAAGCATTTGCACTGAAGAGGCGAAACTTATCAGGTTAAGTCACCAGACCAATAAGTTCATTCTCCTACATAGAGTCCATCTCGGATTTGAATGCGCTTCAAGCATAGTTTAGAGTGGGAATAGGTCATGGGCCCCTTATTAGGTAGCGGGTTCGTTACTCTCTAGGAGTAAAACGTCATCTCTCCCATTCTCCTCGACCCTACCAATGTATCTGTCTGGAGGAATGGAGACTCTACCCGACCTCCTGGGTTCCTCAGGAATATTTACCGCAGCCGATGATGAAGGAACAGTTTCCTCCATTGGTAGCTCGGTTGTTGGTTCTGGAATCTCCGACAGATCGAAGGTTCCATTACTTGTCCTATTCTCGAGAAATTCTTTCTCTAAGAACGTCGCACTAGCCGCAGCAAAAACTCGATGTTCGGTAGGCGAGTAAAAGTAATGACCAAACATCCCTTTTGGATAACCAATAAAGTATGTCTTGACCGATCGTGGGCAGAGCTTATCATCGTGTCTCCACTTGACATGAGCCTCGCAGCCCCAAACCCGAATAAAGGACAAGTTGGGGACCGTTCTCTTCCATATCACATATGGAGTCTTGTCTACAGCTTTAGACGGATTTCGGTTAAGTATTAGAGCAGCTGACAAAAGAGCAAAACCCCATAATGAATCAGGTACTACCGTGTGACTCATCATGGATCGAACCATATCAAGTAGTGTTCGATTTCTCCGTTCGGACACACCATTTAATTGAGGTGTTCCAGGTGGAGTTAACTGTAATACTATGCCACAGTCTTTAAGGTGTTGATCAAATTCATTTGAA
>JAIUZE010070871.1:0-22912 GCA_022085475.1 Heliosperma pusillum | reverse complement strand
GTTAGTGAGTAAAGGGTTGCTTTGAGCCGTTAATATAGAGGGGATTAGGAATTCGGGTTTTGAAATTGTTTGTTACGGAATTGACTCGCTATAATATTATTTTAACGGTAATCGATTAATGTATTGCGATTAAGTTAATTATATTAAATATCAAGATATTATGTTATATTAATCAAAAGAAATGAAAATATCAAGCCCTATTAGAGGGTAGTAGAGCCGTGTGGCTTTGTGATTATCGGGTCAGTTTTGTAAACGATTTGCGTAATTTTCGTTAACTGATCGATAAAGTTGATAAATATCTAGATATTATTATTAGTTTAATCAAAATAATTAAAATATCTAATTGTGAGTGGAAAACGATGACATGGGCGTGTGACTCATGCCAAAGTCGAGTTTCGGGTTTGTTTCGTGATTTACGATGAGTCGGGAATAGTTAAATGATTCCCTGGTTTAAACCGTAAAACCTTATTATAAATTCCGAATAAATTCAAAATAATTTTATTAAATTATCATAAATTCTAATAAATCTAAATAAAAATAAATTAAAAATATTATTTTTTTTTTAATAAAATTTCGGTCTTCAAAATTACAAGGCGAGTCGGGAAAGTCAACGAAAGTCAAAGTCGACTTATAAGTCAAGAAAAGTCAAAGATGACTTAAAAGTCAAGAAAAGTTTATGACGACTTAAAAGTCAAGAAAAGTCAATGACGACTTTAAAAAGTCAAGAAAAAGTCAAAGACGACTTAAAAGTCAAGAAAAGTCAAAGATGACTAAAAACTGTCTTTTCATGAAATCTCTCAGAAATTCCAAATACGAACGCGGAATTTCAAAATACGACTCGAAACAATAAATTCTATTTTTAAAAACTTAAGTTCTACTGAAAAGTGTTAGTAAATATTTTTACTAGAAAAATCGGGTACTTTTCGGGTTGTTACAATCGGTCTTGCGACAAGCTAGGTCAAATTTTGGCGCCGTTGCCGGGGAGCACGGTTTAGTTTTCCTTTTTCTTGTGATTTTTATCGCAATTAGTTTTATCTAGTCGTTAAGAACCCAAATCCCTTTAGATCTCTCTTGATTTTTCATCTTAGCTTTTCAATCTTATGCCCAGATCTTCTAGACTAGGGACCCCTATCTCTTTAGACCCCAATCTAGAAAGGACTCTGCGTAGGAGACGAAAGCTATTCAACGAAATCTCAAAAGCTTCTGATACTTCAAGTTTAGATCGTATTAGTGAGAAATACACGGATATTTTATCTAATCTCGAAGGAGAAGAAGATCCATTCTCATCTCTATTCTCAAAAACCAACCAACTTTCAAACAACACTCCATCTTCATCTTCACAAAAGAAAATGGTTCGACTTTCAGACCATTCCAAACCAACTGCAGATACACTTCCAAGGGGTATTGCTACACCCCAAATCACATCCCAAAACTTTGAAATCAAACCTGCCTTCATCAGTTTAATTGAAAGAAGTCAATTTGGTGGCAATGCCAGAGAAGATCCCAACCTTCATATTCAAAACTTCTGTGACTATTGCTTCACAATTAGACAAACTGGAGTATCCCAAGAGCAGATTAGGGAAATGCTCTTTCCCTTCTCTTTAACAGGAAAGGCTAAACTTTGGATCAATAGTCTTGACCGAGTTGCCTTAGGAATAGCCGACTGGGATGGTCTAGCTCTTGCTTTCTATCAAAAGTACTTCCCACCAGAACGAACCGCACTCTTACGGAGTCAAATCACTGGATTTCGTCAGAGAGGCGATGAAAGCCTTTATGAGGCATGGGAAAGATACAAAGAATTACAAAGAGAATGCCCTCATCATGGCCTTGATTCATGGTTCTTAGCTATCACCTTCTACAACGGTTGTTGTGGCGAATCGCGTTGTATCCTTGACTCCGCTAACAATGGTCGTTTCGATCAGATCGATATAGAGATAGCTAGTGCGACTATCGAGTCAATGGCAATTCACGATTCTCAGTATAGCAACTCGCGTGCTATACCGCTCAAAGCCAAGCAGGATGATTCAAGTAAAGTAGCACTCCTGGAAGCCCAATTAGCCCTTCTGCAGCAACAAGTAGGAAGCTCTTCCCAATCCAAGGAGCATATCAACGTCACTAACCACGTAGTGATATGTGAGACATGTGGGGTTGGAGGACACAGTTTTCAAGAATGTAGGAGTTCGTTAGAGCAAGTCAATACCTATCAAGCATATAGGCAGGGCAATGTTTTCTCAAACTTCTATAATGAGAACACAAAGAACCATCCTTTTTTGTCCTACAAAAGCACCAACATTCAGAATCCCCACCATCAAATTCAACAACCATTCATACCACCTCGACAGAAGCCCTATAATCCACCTGGTTTTCAAAACCAGAGACCTCCATTTCAACCTAACTTCAATCAACCTTACCAACCTCAACACCAACCACCCCAAAATCAAAGCCAACCCAATGACTCAAGCTTGAGCAAGATTGAATCCATGCTTCTCCAAGTTGTTCAAAAACAAGATTCAATGTTTGCTCAACTTCAAAAGAGTGATCAAGCTCAAAATGCTGCCATCAAGATGCTTGAAACTCAAATGGCCCAATTGGCTGCCTCTAATACCCAAAGAAAACCAGGCCAACTCCCACCTTATGGTGAGCAACCGAGGGACACCGCTAATGCTATCACCCTTAGGAGTGGTACCACTTATAAGGAACCTCAGCAACCAAACGAAACAATAGTTGAGCCAACACCAGTAGAGAGCCGAAAAGAATCCCAACCATCCACCGCTAAGGAAGTGGAAAAAAAAGAAAAGAAGGATGAACCTGAAAAGCAACCCATCAAACTTCAAGTTCCAATTCCCCAACGTTTGAGGAGAAATCATAAGGAAACCCAGTTTAGCAAATTCATGGAAGTAGTCAAAAACCTCCAAGTAACGGTTCCCTTCACTGAATTAATCACTCAAATCCCTTCTTACACAAAATTCATGAAGGATATCCTAACTAAGAAGAGGACTTTAGATGATGTTGAAATCATAGCATTCACAGCTGAGTGCAGTGCTTTGTTCCAAAATAAGTCCCCTCCTAAGTTAAAGGATCCTGGTAGTTTCTCTATACCTTGTACTATAGGTACCTACACAATCGATAAAGCTCTATGCGATCTAGGTGCCAGTGTAAGCGCCATGCCCTATTCTATATGTGAAAAGTTGAATATGGGAATTCTCAAATGCCCCAGTATAACTCTGCAAATGGCAGACCGTTCTCTAAAACAACCTATGGGAGTTTTAGAAGATGTGCCTGTCAAAGTAGGAAGGTTTTTCATTCCCGTCGATTTCATCGTACTAGATATGGCTGAAGATTCTCAAATCCCTATTATCTTAGGAAGGCCATTTCTACACACTGCCGGAGCATTAATCGATGTTAAAAATGGAAAATTGACATTAGAAGTAGGTGATGATAAATTCACCTATAACTTAAACAGTGCAATGAAAAGCCCCATGCTAGAAGAGCCTTGTTGTTTCATTGATATTGTCGACTCAATTATTGATGAATCTCTGTATCCATCAATAATTGAGGATCCTTTAGAAGCAATCTTATTGTTGGAGGATATCTCGGAGAATGACAATTTCGAAATCAGTGAGCTGGAAAAGGACCTAACAGGAAAAGAGATACCGTCTGAAGAAGTTGAAGAGTTCATGAGCTTAATTGATACTCCTGCCAAGGCAGAAGTACACAAATCTGAATTGAAACCTCTTCCCTCGAATCTAAAATATGCTTTTTTAGATGAATCTGAATATTGCCCAGTTATAGTGAGTGCTCTCCTAGATGAAAATCAGTTAACCTCACTATTGACTATCTTGAAAAAGCATAAAAAGGCAATAGGTTATAAACTTGAAGATCTAACTGGCATAAGCCCGGACTTCTGCATGCACATAATCAATTTAGGAGAAGGCCAAAAACCTTATGTTCAAGGGCAACGCCGTCTTAACCCCAACATGCAGGAAGTAGTTAAAAGTGAAGTTATGAAATTGCTAGAGGCTGGCATAATCTATGCAATCTCTGACTCTAAATGGGTTAGCCCTGTTCAAGTTGTTCCCAATAAAGGAGGAACAACAGTAGTCAAAAACGAGAAGAATGAGCTCATCCCCACAAGGATTGTGACGGGATAGCGTATGTGTATTGACTACAGAAAGTTGAATCAATCAACTAGGAAAGATCACTATCCTCTGCCCTTCATTGATCAAATGTTAGAGAGGTTAGCTTGTCACAAGTACTGCTGTTATCTAGATGGTTACTCAGGATTTTTCTAAATTCCTATCCACCTTGAGGACCAAGAGGAAACCACCTTCACCTGTCCCTATGGTACTTTCGCTTATCGCAGAATGCCATTTGGCTTGTGTAATGCACCTGCCACTTTCCAGCGTTGCATGACCAGTATCTTCTCAGATTTTGTTGAATCTATCATGGAAGTATTTATGGACGACTTTAGCGTCTATGGCATCTCCTTTGATAATTGTTTGACAAATATAATCAGAGTTCTAAAACGCTGTGAAGAAGTCGACCTTGTTCTCAACTGGGAAAAGTGTCACTTCATGGTGAACGAAGGTGTAGTTTTAGGACACATCATTTCAGAAAGAGGTATAGAAGTGGATCGAGCTAAGATCCAAGTTATTGAACAGCTGCCACCACCTGCTAATGTAAAAGGAATCAGGAGTTTCCTTGGCCACGCCGGTTTCTACTGATGATTTATAAAAGATTTTTCAAAAATAGCCAAGCCCCTGACTGAGCTCCTTTTCAAGGATGCACCTTTCAATTTCACAAAGGAATGCCTTGAGGCATTCAACAAAATCAAACGCGCTTTGATCACCTCACCTATAATCCAGTCGCCTGATTGGAATATGCCCTTTTGAACTGATGTGCGATTAGAGTGATTATGCCGTAGGAGTTGTTTTAGGGCAAAGAAAGGAAAAGTTCCTTCATGCAATTTACTATGCTAGTAAAACCTTAGATCCTGCCCAAATCAACTATGCCACCACTGAGAAATAACTTCTCGCCATTGTCTATGCCTTAGACAAATTTCGCTCATAATAAATAGGATCAAAAGTCATTGTCTATACTGACCATGCTGCTTTGAAATATCTGCTTTCAAAGAAAGAGGCAAAACCTAGACTTATCCGATGGATCTTACTCCTTCAAGAGTTTGATTTAGAGATCCGGGATAAGAAAGGAGCAGAGAATGTAGTCGCTGACCACCTCTCAAGGATAAGAGTAACTGAAATAGGATTACCAATGCCAATTAATGATTCGTTCGCTGATGATTCATTAATGGCAATTGCGGACTCTTCTCCTTGGTATGCTGATATTGCCAATTTCCTTGTTAGTCACTAGCTACCCTCTGACCTTTCTTATAACCAAAGAAAGTGATTTTTGCATGATGCAAAATTCTTTGTTTGGGATGGCCCCTATCTTTTCAAGCAATGCTCAGATGCTCTGTATCGACGATGTATCCCCCAGTGGGAAGTAAAAGGATTTTTAGAAGGATGTCACTCATCTGCTTATGGTGGTCATCATGGCCCATCCAAGACCTTAGCCAAAGTCTTACAATCCGGGTTTTTTCTGGCCCTCGATGTTTAAAGATTCAAAAGACTTTGTTATTGCTTGTGATGCTTGTCAACGAATAGGTCAAATATACAAAAGACATAAAATGCCTCAAAACGGCATATTAGAAGTCGAGATATTCGATGTCTGGGGTATTGACTATCAAGGACCATTCCCCTCTTCTAATGGAAATCGTTACATTTTAGTCGTTGTCGACTATGTTTCAAAGTGGGTAGAAGCAATTGCCACCCCCACCAATGATGCTAGAGCTGTGATACGACTATTTAAGAAGATCATCTTTCCGCGTTTTGGTGTACCCAGAGCCGTGATAAGTGATCGAGGAACTCATTTCGGAGAAAAGCAGTTAGACACTCTGCTTGCCAAGTATGGTGTGTATCACAGACGAGGATTAGCCTACCACCCTCAGACCAACGGTCAAGTAGAAGTCTCGAACATAGAGCTAAAAACAATTCTTCAAAAAGTAGTCTCAAGATCTAGAACCGATTGGAGTAATAAGCTCGATGACACCTTATGGGCTTATCGCACAGCTTTCAAAACCCCGATTGGAACATCTCCTTATCGATTGGTTTATGGAAAGGTTTGTCGTCTCCCTGTCGAGTTAGAGTACAAAGCTCACTGGGCTATCAAAGAACTCAACTTAGACACTAAGCTTAGCGCTGATAGACGACTTTTGCAACTCAATGAGCTAGAAGAATTTCGTTTGCAAGCTTACGAGAATTCTAGGATCTATAAAGAAAAAACAAAGCGTTGGCACGACAAGAGGATAATCAGAAAAGAATTTAATGTCGGTGACCAAGTACTTCTCTTCAACTCCCGTTTGAAAATTTTTCCGGGAAAACTTCGATCACGATGGTCTGGACCATTCACTGTCACATATGTGAGCAAATACGGTTATGTGAAAATAATGGCTTGTAATGGTGAAAAATTCAAGGTCAATGGACACCGATTGAAACTCTACTATAGCAATTCCATGATAGGATGCTTAGATATTGTCTATATAGAGCGTCAATCCCCAACCAGATGATTTCATAGGAAAATTCGTCGAGCGAGACGTTAAACCAGCGCTTCACGGGAGGCAACCCGTGTTTCCTTTCTTTTTGCATTTTTATTTTCCCTTTTTCGTTGTTTTGTTAGGATTTATTTTGCAGATGAAAGAGTTTTTGAAGAATTTATGAAGACCTTCCTAGTCAAGTCCAAAAGATTAGCTTGGGAGAGTCCGCGCTGACTAGTAAGCTTCACTCTCCTTTCATCTTTTTCCCTTTTTACCCTTCTTCCCATTGAGCATCTCGTTGCATATTTAGTCTTTGTGCTCACATTGAGGACAATGTGATGTTTAGCTTGGGGGAGGGATTGTATTTTCCCATTCTGCATTTTAGTTGTTTATATTTTTCAAATTTTGAATAAGAAAAAAAGAGAAAAATTTAAAAATTTTGAACACAATTGAATGCTTTTCATGCTTTGCTTGCTTGTTTACTATGCTATCATGTTACATTTCCCAAACTTAGAGCTTTCAAAAGATAATGATTCAATATTCATTGAATTGTGCATACATGGGGAAGTCTTGTACACAGTAGGCATGGAATGAATCTATAGATGAGTACGCTTGATCTTGACATTTGGCAAGTTAATATATTGTAAGGTAGAACCTCCTTAGACGGTACATCTATACCCAGTCTCATTTAGGTGTGTGTAGTTCTCCTTGTGATGTGTGTCATGTCAAAACGCATAAGTATGGTTCTCATTTCATTTCTATAAGCATTGCATTCATGATTCACTAAGATTTGAAGCCTTTTTCACTTTGAATTACCCCTCAAAATTAGCCTCCTTCATACAAATGTTTCACAAGATAATAGCTACATATAAAAACTGCCTACCTTGTTGAGCTAGTAGCTAGACTATGGTGTATGGGTGCTCTTTTGAGAAGATTTTGTTCTTTTATGTCAAAGTGAATTTGGGAGAACAACAATGTTCAAGAAGTGATGATGTGTTCAAAAGAAAAAGAGAAATAGAAAAATGAAAAAACAGAAAAAAGAAAAAAAAAATCGAAAAAGAAAGAAAAAGAAATAAAAGAAGAAGTTGTGAGTATCTCCTCAAAATGTCAATTCAATGTTAGAAGGAGTTCACTCTCGTGTTTCGTGTGTAATAAGCCAATCCGTTCATTCTGGCTTCGTTTTTCGTCTTTTGGGAAATTAACCGAAAATTTGGATTGAGTATTCATTTATCATTGGTCAGTTGCTAGCTCATTCGAACCTTCACATGACCATAACTGTTTGTCCACCTTTCACCCATTTCCCAAAGCCTTCTTCTTATTTTTCCGGCTTCTTTTCTATGTGCATTGTGATCTTTGACTTGTGTTTTGAATTGTTTACCATATTAGATTGCGGACACATTTTCATAAGTCGTAGATAGGTGAGTGTCTCAAAAACATTTACACATAAAGAAATCACCTTTTTCATACATGAGTGTTCGAGTGTGCCGTGAGAGTCCATTTGTCAAAAAGATCATGCAAGAGCCGAAAATTCTGTAGTGAAATTCTTTGTGCTGCGCCGTTATGTAAATCTCAGCCATGTTTGTGTATCATTCTTGCCCACGTTGTTTTTGGGTTATGATTCATTATGTTTCCAAAGTTTTACGTTGAGATTTGTTTCTTGATGGTGTAGTAGCCAATGCTTGCAACCCTTGTCCTGGTAGTGTTTGTTATGTTTGCTTGAGGACAAGCAAAGGTTTAGCTTGGGGGAGTTTGATAAGTGAATATTTGTATGATTTTAACCCCCAATTTAGCTCGGTTTTGTATGTCATTTGTGCTTTGTTAAGCCATTTTATAAGCTAATATCGTCTTCTAGGCGAATTCCTATGTTCTAACCTTGTTTTGTAGGGAAAGTGACGTTTCTACGCCCTTTTTCTATATTCCCGAGCATTTGCCTAGAACCCGACGATTTGAAGAAGCAAGCTTGACCATGTCGAAGGCATTTCAAGAAGGTTCACCGATTCGAAAGAAAGAAGAAGTAAAGACGATGTCGCAGTTGTCGGAAGATCAATCAGTTAGGCGAAGAATTCATCGTTTTACATCAAACCCTATCAACAAACCCGACTCAGGAGGTCAAGGGGGATGATGGAAGTCAAGTCATATCCAAGGGGAGATGAAACGAGAGTCAAAGGACCCAGATTGCAACTTACCCGATCGGGTAAGTGGTGTACCCGATCAGGGATGTCTGCTGATCCGCACTTTTGCCTCGACTTCCTCCTTTTTGTCCTATGTGATGAATGCTTGACCCCTTCCCCACGAAACCCTACTGCTATAAAAGGATGCCTCAGCCACCACAATGAGATGTACCTCTTCACACAATTCTCTTCTACACTTCTCCTTACAAAAACCCTAGTTTAGGAGGCGGGAGAACTAGCCTCTCTTCTCCCATTTTCTTCTTCTTTTTCATCTTTAGTTCTTAGTTTATTTATGTATTTTCTATATCAAAACCTTAGCTTAGATCAATAAGAATTTCATCTTTGTAATCTACTTTATTTGGTTCAAGTATTGTGATTCATGGAACGACTATTCTAAGCAAGGGATTTCTATTATTGTTATCATTATCGTTGTTGATCGTCATCTAGGTATTCCTATCTTATCTTTTGTTTAATGTCTTTATGTTTTCAATTTGATTGTTATTTTCCATCCATGTTATCTTAGATTCATTTTAGTATCATTATAATCGTCATTTCATTTCATTAGATTATCAATTTAGCGTCGTTATTATCGTCATATAAAGAGTCTTAAACTATTGTCAAAACCAAATAAACATGTCTATCCTAGTTTTTGTTATTAACTTCATCTTAGATTTAAACATCGCCATGAGTGAGTAGTCACCTTTCTAGGGTGTAGGGTAGCCATGTTAGATTGATTAAAAAGATGATAATTGGATAAAAGAAATTGTGCTTTTAAAACATTGTGTCTATGCATGTTTGGACTATAACGATAGTTGACGATTCCTGATCAAAATCATTGACTAGTATGGAATTCTTTTCTAAGATAGAGATACGAGAATTGAATAGACAAAGCATGACATGGTGGATTAAGACCTAGTAAATCGCCTAAAAGCCTGCTAGACCATCTGATCTATGATTGTAATGAACACATCATTCTTACGAACTCACAATGAATTATTTGCATGTTCCATATCCAATTGCATCAATATATTAATCTACATGTGTGAACCTACTTCCCTAGATGTTTTTCATCACTGTTAATTCATCACTGCTTTATTGTTTTCATTTCCATTTGCTTTTATTTCGTTTTCGTTTATGCCTTTTATTAGTTTAGAAATTAAAATCCCAAAACCCAGATATTCGTTAGATAAGACCCAATTGCGAGACATTTCACATTCTATAGGAAACACCATCTCCCTGAGGATCGACCCCTACTTCCCTAATTACATTAATTTGTTATTAGCCTAGTCTGGGTAATTTATCTTTGTATCGGGCTTGCGACAGGCTCGGTCACAACTCAAGTGGACGCTCTGTACTTACTACTCGTTTTGGTTTGAATGAAGATCTAACTTGTTTACAACGGGCACATGAGTCACACATCCTCTCTTGTTCGAATTTGATTGAGGGTAAACCCTCAACTAAAACCCACAATTTGAGTTTCTTTAAAATTGTTGGACTAATGTGTGCAAACCTCTTGTGCCATAACCATGAATCATCCACAGTAACTTTCATGCACGTAAAGGAACTTTTAGTGACTTTGTTTAAATCAATCATATACACGTTCCGTTTACGTAGACCTTCTAAGATAACATTACTAGTACCTTCAATTATGATACGACAAACATTTGAATGAAAAACTACTTTGTTGCCTTTGTCACATAATTGAGAGATACTTAGCAAGTTATGCTTAAGACCATCTACCAGATATACATTATTAATAGCATGTGAAGAAGATATACCAATCTTACCTACACCGATTATCTTGCCCTTCTTGTTGTCTCCAATGGTGACCTTGCCACTGTTGAAGGGCTCTAGTGAAAGAAAAAGATTCTTGTTTCCGGTCATGTGTCTCGAACAACCACTGTCGAGATACCATAGATTATTTTCTTTCACTATTATCTGCAAGAGAATCAAATACAGCTTTTAGGTACCTACGCTAAGTTGGGTCCTTTGTGGTTAGTGACTCTATATATTTAATCCTTCCTAACCCATACCTGTCTAACAATTCTTTTTTTCTTAACATAGGGTTATCTAGGTTTATTATAGTGTTTGTTATTGTTGCGACGCACATTAGTTTTAAATGACTGCTTCTGATTCACATACGCTTTAGATTTTGAAGGTACAGATGTGTAATCGAAAGCTATGTCATAAAACCATCTGAACTCATTATTTCTAACTCCATCACGTTGAGGTTCAGGTTCAGACTCATTAATTGTAACACCCGGAAATGTACCCTATTTTTCTAGTAGAAATCTTTTACGAAATCTTTTCAGCAAATTTAAGTTTTAATTTAGAATTTTATGTTCCGAGTCGAATTTAGAATTTCCGAGTTCGTATTTGGAATTTCCGCGAGATTCCATGAGAATCCCGTCTTAAGGCGAGTTTGACTTTTTGTTGACTTTTCCTTAAGCATACTCATACTCACTCCCTTAACCTAATTCATTACTCAAACAAACCAAATTACTTCTTCCTTAAGAAATCTCAAAAACCTTGCCTCCCTCTTTGATTTCGATCTTTGAATCATCATAACTCTTTCGTTCCTTGTTAGAATTCGCGTAAGTTTGTCTCATTCTTCTCCCCTTACCTTCCTCTATCCGTATTCATATTAAAAGTATCGTCTTTCTCGCTTTTCAAGCTTTCCGTCTTTCTCAAGATGAATTCTATTCATCTTTTATGGTCTATTTGTAGGTGGTGACCTCCAAGATCCCGACAAAGACTATTACCTTATTGAAGAGGAACTTGACGATTAGTAAAGACGCTTAAAGGTAACGGTGAAGGGTTACTCGATATCATTTACGTGTTTTACATGCTTTATATGCTAGAAATCGTATTTAGAATACGATTAGAACCTTAGGAATCATGGTATGATTAATGAATGTTGTTATATGATGAATGTTGACGATGTATATTGATTGTTGATGATTATTAGAAGTATATTTGAGAATTGAAATGAATTGGATAAGTAAAGGAAGCTCACGGGTGAAGAGGTGTTCCCTGCCGGTCGACCGGCCGCCGGTCTGCCTACCGGCTGGGAACACATCAGTAACAACCTTGAGAAATTGGAATTTTTGTATAGATGTGCTCTGTGTCGGCCCACCGGCCGCCGGTCCATTGACCGGCCTGGACCACATTTCTCTGTTTTCTATGATTTTTGGTTTTTGCCTGTGCTCTGAGCCGGTCCACCGGCCGCCGGTCCCCTGACCGGCCTGGAACACGGCTGTGTTGTTTTCCTTTAACTTATAATACTCGTAATTTGTAATAGTTCGCATGATCCGTTTGTCGTATAATTTTACGTAAAGTCTTATAATATTCATGTTTTGGATATATGATATTTTATTCGCTTGTATCACATGTTTTGTGACGGTTTTTGCTATGTCTCACTTTGAGTCGGTTTTTACAAATGATACGGCTTGAGCACGGTTTTGTCTTGTTCTTTGTACTCTCATTTCCTTGGCTACCTTCCCGTTCGTAAGGCTGGAATGTCGGAACGGAGAGGTTATCCTACTGCTTAATTGCATGTGTAGTGGGCATACGACGACGTTGTTGGGAGTTGAACGCATTGCGTTGATCGACCCGGCCGTCAAATGTTGTGTACTTGCGAGGTGGTGTTATTTGCATGTAGCGTACCGCTTGTTATGAGGCTTGAGCTCTTTTCCGCCTCTTTCGTGAATTGATCTACTGAATTTGGGGTACTCGGCATATATATTGTAAGACCGAGTCTTGGATGCGAAACGCTTTATCGCATGTCGAATCGGAACACGTTTATTCCGAGATCCTGGCCAGGTTTAGACTAGGACCATATATTATAGTCGTGCTTACCAGCGAGAAATTAGCTACATATACAGAAATGTCAGAGTGGATGAGTAGGGCATGCTTATCTCGTGGAATGCTGTTAATCATTACTTGCCATGTACACGATGCTAGTGCGTTTCATTTACCGTGAGATGATGTCGTATTGTGTGTCTTGAATGCGTGATTTCATGATATTGTTCATGGTCATTGCATGATTGGACACAGTCAATGTCTTGGTTCGTGAATGGATGATAATATGTTGGATTTATTGTGATCATCGCATGACTTGACTTGGTTTGTCTGTCGAGTCTTAATCTTATCAAACTTATACCGCTAACGGTGAGATGCAAGCCCTAGTGAGCGTATTCGGTTGCCTAAGAGTGTCTTACCCGAGTCTTTGTATAACATGATGGATTCGGATTTGTATCCTTATGCTCTTATCATTATATATCGAATTGCCTATCTATCATTATCGTATCTCACATGTATATCTATATATGCATGATTTTAGTTTTGTATTTCCTTCTATGTACGTTTAATGTGATATGTCTGGGAGAACCCGGAGTTACTCCCCACTGATTGTGGCGTTCATGTTTTTCATGAATGAACAGGTTGCGTGCATGGATGGCTTTTTGTTTGACTATTTTGGGTTCGGGTGTGAGCTAGCGGGCGTTGTCCCTGGAAGTTTCACCTCTAGACGATATTAGCTAGTTTTGCTAAAAACTTGTTCTTTGCTAACATTTTAAGAGACCCCGTCTCTTTGTTGTATTTCCGTACTTAGTTGTAATATTTTGACACTCCTCGTGTTATTTAACTTGAATGTATAAAAGTTTTTAAACCTACCTATTTTCGCTATATAATTCATGTTGGAGTAGGTGTCCTCCACAATAGTGCGCCACATAATAAATCTTATTAAGGAATATAATTGGGATATTTATTGACTATATATATGATTAGTCAGTTGATTAACGTAACTCAATAACGGTTGGCTGACTAGAGTTTGACGTTATTGTCGTTTGACGGCGGTGATCAACTGATCCCTTTCGGTCACACCTAAAGGATGAAATCCAAATAGTAACTAAATATTTGTATACGATACAGTTAATTAGTACATTACATATATTCGATATGTACGAGAGTTAATTGTTAGAAATTGAGTTAAGAACTCAAATTCGATTAAGCTTATTTTTCAATTATGCGATAATTGACTAATAAATTTATATCTTATTTTTATACGATTAAATAAGATTTAACTTAGTAATTAATCGTTAAATTACTAAATTAGTTGAGGGTTTGAGATAGAGGTAATTAGTTAATTATAGTTACAAGGAGTTGTAAAATAAATTAACTAAGCATTGTGGGACCCATTATATATTGATATAATGGTAAAATATTACTTAAAATGTTAAGTACATATTATGTATTTAATTGAGTCATATAATTGTTATATGATCAAATTAACACTTAATTATACAAGATAATTAACCATATGATCAATAAGTATTTGTAAGACAAATATCAAAAATCAAAATGGACTAAACTAAGGCCATTGTGGCCGGTTGGGCTACTAGTTACATGGTGATGATTTTGTTCTTTTTTTTACTCTTTAGTTACTTTATGAAAGTGACATAACAAGTAGTAAACAATCATCACTTGTTCTACAACACTCCACTCTAATGCATGTGATCAAATGAACAAAATAAGAGCCCTATTTTGGCTTGTGAAGTCCGGCCAAATGGCCTATAAAATGACCAAGTGTTGCTCATTTTTTACTACTTCATTTTGTGCTTTGTTTCCTTACTTCTCTAAAAACCTCGTATTCTTACTAAAAATCTCAAACACTAATATTTACTAAGTATTACTAGTGTAGTAATATAGTCATAATATTAGTAGAATAATATCTATCTTATTATCTAGTTAATAATAAGGGTAGATTATTTGGGTTAATCTTGGTGCAACTTAGAGGAGATCTTCTATTTTGGGGGATTATTTGTATTCATCCATATTATTAGCTCAAGAACAACAAGAAGGAGTTCTTGTTGTGCCCTTATATTTTCCATATCAATGTGAGGAAATTTCTTCTCTTATATAAATGTCTTTATATTTGCATGCATGTTACATAGATCATTAAATACTAAATTAACAAGTAATTTAGCAACTAATTAGAGGAGTCTAATTAAGGTCTATGGACTTTCAATGTGGTATCAGAGCTAGTTTGTAGCATGCATGTTCATTTTTGACGTTTTTATTAAAGTTATAAGATAACTAATAAATCAAAGATTTTGAGTTAAAATACGATTCTGACAAAACTTTTTGGTGCATGTATACCTACTGACCTCAAAATGTTTGTGGTCAAATTTCGTGATTTTAGGGATTAATTTGCTATTTATTTTGATTTTTGGCGTTTAAACCGAGTTAACATGCATTTTATGAGTTAAAAGTTAACTAAAAATAGTTTCATGTTGATTCTGGCCATGAAATTTTAATATGATCTCACATGCATTTCTTACATATTGTATGTAAAATTTCGTGAATTTTACTTATGTATTGCATGTTCATTGATTTTTATACGATAAAAGTCGATAATATGAGATTATAATGTTCATAAAATTGAAACGTCCATTTCTGGTCTTGAAATTTTTTTGTACATTTACCATTCTGATGTTGATACTCTTGGTGAAATTTCATAATTTGTTTCACTGTTTTACTATATCTAATGTTTTTATTTGATAAAACCATTAAATACAAAGCTATTTGTTCATAAAATTAATTTAAATTTTTTGGGCAAATGTTTTTTATTTTTATAGTTCCTGGAAATTATCCAGAATGTACAAAAAATTTTTGGTTTCAAATTTTATGATGTTTATATTTTATTTTGGTTTTATTTCATAATTGTTATGATTAAACCGTAATATTTAGCAAATAAAATCAAATCAATCTAATTAATGACCAACAAAATTAGTAGTGACTAATTTTGAGTTCTAAATCAGTTTAGTTAATTAGTTTGAATTTAAATGCGATTTAAATGTTGATAGTGATTGTTAATGGTTAAAAATCAATAAATCCCGGAAAAATCGAGCTACAATGAGCATGAATTGAATCTAGGACGATTTTGGCATGAATTTTGCAGCAATTTATTTAATTTATGGTTGAATGAATGAATGTCATTTATTTAATAATTTATGCAAATTTAGTACCTAGTATGGCCTAGTTATTTTTATCGTTATTACCCGTAATGTAAGGGAATAACGGTATGGTTGTAATTTTATTGCGATCTCGTATCGCCGGTTTGTATAATTTAATAATTTTATTTTATAGAATAAATGTATAATAGGAATTTGTATATTTGTACATTTGTAATTATTTTTTAAGAAGACCGGTGACTCCCTCAAGACGGTGCCATTTTGGAATGTGTTCCAAGTGAAGAGGCAAGGGACCAAGGAGTTGGTTTCCGAATTTGTAACTATCTATTTAATTTTGATTAGCTAGGTGGCCATACTAGGATTTTATTGTTTCTTGATTGCTTGCTTTATTTCCGCTCATGCCAAAATCGTCACACATGCAGTTTATTTACCGTTATTGTCAATTCAACGTTATTCACAATTCACCGACTTAGTTCACTTATAGGGAATTAATAACTAAATTGACAAGATCTCTCACATATTTAAAAAAAAATTGAGATTAGCCTTACCAATTAATAACACCTATGAATCCCGTGTTCATTAGGGCTACCACGCTCGTGGGTCCCTTTTTACCTCGGGTAAGTAGGGTGATACGATAACAAGCTAAAATTGGATTGGACTCAACGAGATAAGCGTTATCTTGGGACTAGGAGATGGATTTAGTTGAAATCCGTCAACCAAGAGTTCTAAGGGTAGAATTAGTCAAGTAACGACTTACCATTTCTAGATAAAAAGTAGCATGCGATGACTATTTTTATGTAAAGATGGGTCTTGGAATCATTTATATAATTTAGTGAGAGGTCATTATATGAATGCTTAACTTGTTAAAATGTTTTTCAAGTAAATTAACAATGAATGTTTATATATTTCTTTTTGTTGTAGTTACCATATTCGCATAATGTCAACATCATCAAACGTTGCAACCTTGGGTAGAGACTAATGGTTGAGGTCCGTCATGGACAAGTGTGTCCTTAAGGATGACGGAAGTAACTTCGTTGAATGGGAATCAACGATCAAGAGCGCCGCGTAATCCGATAACGTGCTTCGCTACTTGGTCGAAGAACCCCCCACCGAACCCGCGCCTAGATCGTCTGCGGTGGTTCGGGCCGAATATGACCTTTATTTAAAGGTTGGTAATGACGTCAAGAATGTCTTGATTTGGCCAATCTCACCCAAACTCAAACTCCAATTGATCTCTCTCAATGCATATGCGATATTCACGAGGATCACTTCGATGTTTTCGCAAGCCCCTCAAATTCTCCAATATGAGGCAATTACGAAATTCTTTGACACTAACCTTCAAAGGGGCCAAAAGGTTGGCCCACACGTGCTCAAAATGGTTGAGCACGCGGACACCTTAGAGCGTCTAGGGTGCAAAATTCCAAAGAAGTTGGTGGTGGGTAAAATCCTTCATTCACTCTCACCTAAGTTCACCCAATTTAGGGTGAACTATAACATGAATGGCATGGACAAGAGTTTCCATGAAACTACAGAACTCCTCACCCAAGCGAGCGAGAAATGGAGGCTCAGTGGGAGTGAACCCAAGGATGTTCTTCCATGAAAATTGAAGAACATCGAAACCTTGGGGGAGGAGGGCAAAGGACAAGGGAAGGGTAAAGACTCTTTTCAAGAAAATCGGCAAGGGAAAGGGAAAGGTCTTTTATAAGCCCAAGCCCAAAGTCAACAAACCCGCGGAGGCGGATTGCTATTATTGTAATGGCAAAGGGCATTGGAAACGCAATTGCCCCAAATACTTGAAAGACAAGAAGGACGGTTGTGTGACAACGTCAGGTAAAATTCTTTCATCACTCTATATGATAGATATTAACTTTGCTAGTACATCTTCTTGGGTATTTGATACCGGTTGTGGTTCTCACCTTTGTAATCATGTACAGGGGGTGAAGGACGCGCAAGCACTAGCCAAGGGTGACGTGGACATACGGCCAGGGAATGGAGCTAAGGTAGCCGCAGTTTCCGTGGGCAACTACGTTCTTCTTTTGCCTAATGGTTTAGAGTTGTATTTAAATAATTGCTATTATGTACCAACTCTTACCAAGAACATTATCTCCATTTCCGTGTTAGACATGGAAGGTTTTTCATTTTGTATTAAGAACAACTGTTGTAATTTTGCTTTTAATGAAATGGTTTATGGCGAGGCCATTTCTATTGGAGGTATTTATGTTCTAGATATTGCAAAAGAGGTCTATCATGTAGAAACACAGGAAGCTCACAAAACAGGGTTGAACCCTATCAATCATAACCTTTGGCATTGTCGGTTTCGGGCACATAAACGAAACAGACGCAGAAAGAGCTTGTTTATCTAAAGTCCTCAAAACCATTAGATTAGAATCTGATGGCGTATGCGAAATCTGCTTCTAGGAAAGATGGACTCGTGATCCTTTTACGGGAAAAGGGACACGGCAAGGGAAGTAGTAGTAGGACTTTACACACGGATTGTATGCGGAGGTCAATGGACTTATCCGAGCTAGAGGTGGGTATCATACTTCATTACTTTTACCCGAAGACTTGAGTAGATATGGATATGTCTACTTGATGAGGCATAAAAGTGATGCTTTTGAAAAATTCAAAGAATTTCAAAATGAAGTAGAAAACCAATTGAATAAAAAGATTAAAACCCTCCGATCCGATCGTGGTGGTGAATACTTGAACAATGAATTTGATTCACACCTAAAAGATTGTGGTATAGTATCACAATGGACTCCTCTTGGAACACCTCAATTAAACGGTGTGTCCGAAAGGAGAAATCGAACTTTATTAGATATGGTTCGATCTATGATGAGTCTAACAGCGCTTCCTGATTATTTTTGGGGTTTTGCTATCTTATCTGCAATATTTTCACTAAATCGAAGCCCGACTAAAGCGGCAAACAAGACTCCATATGAGATATGGACAGGAAAAGTTATTTGTCGTTTATGAGAATTTGGGGATGCGAGGCTTTTGTTAAGAATAGGTCTGACGATAAACTCGCACCCAAATTTGACAAATGTCTTTTTCTAGGATATCCAAAGGAATCACGTGCTTATTACTTCTACAATAACCAAAAAAAACACCGAAAGGGGGACAAAGTGTTGGTGGTTCGTATGCAGTCTTTTTAGAAAAAGATTTTATTTCTAAAAAGACAGAGTGGGGAACAATTTGAACTTGATGAAGTCCACAGGCCACAAACCGAAAAAGGACGACGAGAGAAAACGTTCCCTCTGTCGGCTGTACGGTAATATTCCTTCGGACCAGAAGATCAAGCAGAATTAGTCATCAACCTGATGATACCCTTGGTCTAATAGGAGGAAGGTGGGAAGGTGTGATGACTATTAATGTGTTACTTTTTGAAAGTAACGAACATACTAACCTACAAAGCAGCCATTCTAGTCCCGACTCAAAAGCTATGGCTAGGAGCCATGCAATACGAAATGGATTCTATGTACGACAATCAAGTATGGGACTTGGTTGATTTACCTAAAGAGGTACGACCTCTTCAGTGTAAGTGGATCTATAAGATCAAAAGTGGCATAGACAAACATAATGATGTTTATAAAGCTAGATTGGTGGCAAAAGGTTTCACCCAAGTTCATGGTCTTCACTATGACGAAAACTTCGCCCCAGTCGCCATGCTTCGATCCATAAGGATTATCTTAGCGGTTGCCGCATTTCATAATTATGAGATTTGGCAAATGGATGTCAAAACCGCCTTCTTGAATGGGATTCTAGAAGAGGAAATGTATATGACACAACCTGAAGGTTTTGTGGATCCATCAAACCCTAAGAAGTTATGCAAACTTAAGAGATCCATCTATGGTCTTAAGCAAGCATCCAGGAGTTGGAATCATCGTTTCGATCATGTAATTAAACAAAATGGTTTCACTCGAAGTGTCGAGGAACAGTGTTTATACATGAAGTTTAGTGGGAGTAAAGTAACTTTTCTAGTCTTGTATGTAGATGACATACTACTCATTGGGAATGATATTCCAATGCTCACTTCTGTAAAGGAGTGGCTAGGGATACATTTCCAAATGAAAGACTTAGGAGAGGCCCATCGCATCTTAGGTATCCGGATCTATAGGGATAGATATAAAAGGATACTAGCATTAAGTCAAGAAACTTATATTGATAAGATTCTTGATCGGTTCAACATGAAAGACTCTAAGAGAGGCTTTATTCCTATGGGAAGTGGGATCACTTTGAGCATGTCAGAGTGCCCTACAAAACCCGAGGAGATTGAACGCATAAAATTGATCCCTTACGCTTCAGCCGTTGGATCAATCATGTATGCTATGATGTGCACTCGTCCTGACGTTGCATATGCTTTGAGCATGACAAGTCGTTACCAAGCAAATCCAGGTGAGAGTCACTGGATAGCCGTAAAGAACATCCTTAAGTACTTAAGAAGGACTAATGATTCGTTCTTACTGTTTGGAGGCGAGACTGAGTTACGTGTAAAGGGTTACACAGATGCCAGTTTCCAAACAGATAGGGATGATATGAAATCCCAATCCGGCTACGTTTATATGATGAATGGAGGAGTTGTTTGCTGGAAGACTTTCAAGCAAAGAGTTACAGCGGATTCTACAACAGAAGCAGAGTACCTTGCAGCGTCTGAAGCTGCAAAGGAAGCTGTGTGGATTCTGCAATTTTTGGAAGGACTAACAGTAGTCCCTACTGCCAAAGATTATATCACAATTTATTGTGATAACAGTGGGGCTATTTTTCAGGCAAAAGAGCCCAAGTCTAGTAACAAGTCTAGACATGTACTTAGGAAATATCATGTATTTAGAGATTACGTGGACAGAAAGGAAATTGACATTTGTAAGGTTGGGACAGATGACAACATTGCTGATCCTTTAAACCATGCCTTTACAAGCGCCTAAGCATGACGGTCATGTAGTCACCAATGGGATTGAGAACGAGGTGCCAGAATTCCTTTAGATTATGTAATATGTAATAATTGAATGTTGTATTAATTATTTCATATATGATAATGGCATTCATTGTTCGAGTTTTATTTTAAACTCTTTTATTGAGTTTGACTAAATTTAATACTTTGTTTATCCGAATAGATTGTTGGACCCTATTCAAGTGAATAGGACGAACTTAGTATTTTGTCCCTAGTCACTCAATGAGGTGACGTCTCGAAATGACTAGATTGTAAGTCGATCGATGGTTGGTTCAGCACCATGGGGTCATGGAGATGACTGGTCGTTTACATAGACAGACTGTATGACACTCTGTCGGACAGTGACATTGTAGAGACCCTTAAATCATTATTTGATGCCTGGTCGTGGCAGGGTCTTCTATCTTATTCCTATAAGTCGATTCTTTTGACTGGCGACCGTCTATCTGAGTCGGTGCAGTTTCCGATTGGTTTTGGTTGATGTTCTAGGTCGTGCCGTAAAAGGAGGTCGATGGACATCTTCTGGATCATGGTGATCTGCATCATACAGAGTAGATGAATCAACAAGAATTGTCCACCCACGTTGGGTAAAAACATCTTTAGGCCACTCGAGGAGAAGTTACTGTAAATGTGTGGCCACGCTCGGAAAGAGATCTATGGTAGATTTTCCGGTCAAACAGTTACTCTCCCTATCGAGAAAACCACTCTAGATATTGTCAATCGCAAGTGCGACCTGAAAGACACCTTGCGTGGAGTGGGAGATGTGATAAAGAGACAAGAGAATTGGTGACGCACACTTGTGTCAGACAAGTGGGAGATTGTTGGAGTAGGTGTCCTCCACAAAAGTGCGCCACATAATAAATATTATTATGGAATATAATTGGGATATTTATTGACTATATATATGATTAGTCAGTTGATTAACGTAAATCAATAACGGTTGGCTGACTAGAGTTTGACTTCCTATTGCGGTCGTCACCCCTACCCCTTAATTGTCGTTTGACGGCGCTGATCTACTGATCCCTTTCGGCCACACCTAAAGGATGAAATCCAAATAGTAACTAATTATTTGTATACGATACAGTTAATTAGTACATTACATATATTCGATATGTACGATAGTTAATTGTTAGAAATTGAGTTAAGAACTCAAATTCGATTAAACTTATTTTTCAATTATGCGATAATTGACTAATAAATTTATATCTTATTTTAATACGATTAAATAAGATTTAACTTAGTAATTAATCGTTAAATTACTAAATTAGTTGAGGTTTTGAGATATAGGTAATTAGTTAATTATATTTACAAGGAGTTGTAAAATAAATTAACTAAGCATTGTGGGACCTATTGTATATTTATATAATGGTAAAATATTACTTAAAATATTAAGTACATATTATTTATTTAATTGAGTCATATAATTGTTATATGATCAAATTAACACTTAATTATACAAGATAATTAACCATATGATCAATAAGTATTTGTGAGACAAATATCAAAAATAAAAATGAACCAAACTAGGCCATAATGGCCGGTTATGTTGCTAGTTACATGGTGATGATTGTTGCTCTTATTAACACGCTTTAGTTACCAATTGAAAGTGACATATCAAGTAGAAATGCACTGAAACTATTCAGAAAAGACAACTAAACAATGACAAATTGAACTAAGGTTAAGACACTTGCAATTACTCTGTTTCTGTTTGAATTGATTGTTAAATGACAAGGATAGGACCTTAACCAAAGCACAAAGCCAATGATTGAGGGTTGAACCTTGATCCCAGCACACAACTAAGGACCCAAGCTCACTTCCAAGCACAAATCAAAGGAAGTTGTCTCAAGCACACAGCCAAGAGATTGCAACAGAAACAAGGTTTCAGTTTTATGTTTTACTTCAAATCTGCTTTGTATTTCATTAGGTGAAGGCCTTATATAGGCAGCAAGGATACATCTCAGACGTTAGGATACATCTAGGGCCACAAAGGCTTACAACATAAAACAAAATAACAGCTACAAACTTGCAGAATACTGACATAAAGTAGATAAAGCAGAAAAGCAGTTTCTAAAGGGACTATTGTTTTTGATTGTTTTGATCAGGTGTGTCTTGGATGAAGAGTGGACTTTCAAGTTTGGGTTTATGAGCCAAACTGAAGTAGGATGGCTCCCAAAGATGTGCTGAAGGTCCCTCATGCATTGCTTGTTCAAAAGAGGAAGGTTGACAGTGA